>JARQOD010007965.1:0-37392 GCA_033576555.1 Oophaga sylvatica
CTTCTTTCGGGTGTATGGCTGCCCGAAGAGGATCCATTCTAACCAAGGCGCTTGGTTCCAAAGTCAAGTGATGGAGGAGCTATCGTCTATACCAGATTGAGAAGTCAAGGACGACGCCCTATCATCCTTCAGGGGAATGGAGCCTGTGAACGCTTCAATCGGACTCTAATTCAGATGCTCACACTGGAGGAAGATCGGAAAATACGGTGGCCTGAGTACATGGCTGAATTGGTCTGGGTGTACAACGATCGAATACACAGTACAACAGGATATACTCCGTATACCCTGCTGTTCAGCCAAAAGGGATGGGAAATTACAGAGCTGGAGTTAGACCCAGAAGAAGACTATCCGTGGACAGGGGTGTCTTTCTGGGTTCCAGAACATTGTTCACCGGCTGGTGCAAACTAAGTTTCGAGAACTCCAACACCATAAAACGGCGCCTAATCGAGGGACAGCTCTCAAGGCAGGAGATTGAGTGTTGGTCCGAGATAAGTAGCCCCGGGGCAAGTTGGAGCATCGATGAGAAAAAACCCGTATTGAATAAAACGCCAAGTTGGGTCCAATGGGCCCATGTATGAAGTTCAACCCGAACGGGAAGAAGGAGCACCTATCCAAATAGTTAACCGCCGCATGTTGTGTTCTTGCTTGTCACAGGGTCCTGTAGAAGTAGAGAGAGTGCTGAACACCACCGAAACGCTCACCCCAACAGTTCTCGACTGTGAGGAAGAGATGCTCAACTCGTTCTCCGACTTGGATAGTCCGCCGTCCGCCAATCCCAGGAAGTGTATAGGCCTGAAACCCCAGACCTGACCAATTCATCAGATCAAGATATGCTCCCGTCTTCTACCACTGGACTTGAACTACGCTGTACAGAATGGACGACAGCTGGAATACCTCCCACTCGTTATGAACAAGACCAGTTTATTTGGCAATGAATTATTCAAGAGATGAGGAGCGAGTGCCATGTGCAGGATCCGAGGTGCGTTCTGCATTACTAACAGACGTGTGACTGCACACCCGTTGTACAGAGACTCCTGCCATGCTCCCCACTTTGCACAGATTGTAGAGTGGCAAAGGGTTGTGTTATAGACGGGAGGTATCTGGCTCAGAGATGCCTTGTATCTGTTATGTAGCCCAGTACACATTAGCCCTGGGTAGTAGCATCACTATAGCAGTGTATGTGGTTAAAGGACCTGTGATGATGTCACTACCACATGACTAGTCATGTGTTCTATGTTAGCTGGATGTCTGATATATAAATAAGTCGACTGCTGACCACAGGTGTGAGTGGCTGGAGGTGTGGAAACCTCCAGTGTGGGAGTTTCTGAGGAGACGTCCAGTGTGTGTGGGCTGAAGAGAGTACTCGGTTAGAGTACGAGGACTTTTATCTGTTTTCTGTTACTTTGTGCCAGAGAAGGCTGTTTTTGTTTTCTGTTTTACAGCAAGTTTATGAAGTCTAATAAACTTGCTTAAAGAACCAGGAAGAGTTGCCCTCCTGCTTACCTCCGGTCGCACACCAGCGAGACCACATCCCTACAATTGGTGGAGACGTGCGAGCAGCGGTCCCAGCAGAGAAGTGGGTGCTGCATGTCGTGGGTAAAGGTCATAGCAACCCAGCCAGCATTGCA
This sequence comes from Oophaga sylvatica, assembly GCA_033576555.1. Lineage (NCBI taxonomy): Eukaryota > Metazoa > Chordata > Amphibia > Anura > Dendrobatidae > Oophaga > Oophaga sylvatica. Next base: position 1,629 of record JARQOD010007965.1, read on the forward strand.
GGAGAAAATGGAGGACCTGCTGAAGCACTTGGTTCAGGCGCAGGCACAGCAGCAAGAGACCAACAGGTTGTTGGTGCAGCAAATACAACAAAGCCAGCAGGAACAACGGCAGCAGTTGCAGCTTCTGACAACCGCCATCCAGGGCAGGACGAGCGCCCCAACCCCAGGTCTGGCTGATGACAACCACATCAGGAAGGCGGTAAGACGCACCATACAGAAAATGACTCCTGGGGATGATGTGGAGGCCTTCCTGTCTGTTTTTGAGAGGGTTGCTGAAAGGGAAAGACTTCCACCAGAACAGTGGGCAGAGGTACTGGCCCCATACCTGACAGGGGAACCCCAAAAGGCATACTTTGATTTAACTGTGCAGGACGCTCAGGAGTATCCTAAATTAAAGGTGGAGATCCTTGCACGGTTGGGGGTGACAATGACTGTCAGGGCACAGAGAGTGCACCGCTGGGAGTATCACCGGGACAAACCACCGCGTTCCCAAATGTTTGACCTGCTGCATCTTGTCCAGAAATGGCTACAGCCAGAGTCCGCCACGCCAGCACAGATGGTGGAAAGAGTCCTAATGGATCGGTTTGTGCACTCCCTGCCCAGGCCCCTGCAGACTTGGGTTGCCCAGGGTGATCCCCGGAGTGCCGATGAACTGGTCGGACTGGTCGAGAGGTACCAGGGGATGGAAGGTACCTTGGGGAAGCAGCCCATTCCGTACTGAGGGTCCCAGCAGGGGACGGAGTCCCAAAAAGGGGTGGCGCGTCCAAGGTCAAAAGGGGTGGGGGAGGTGGTGCCCAAGGTCCCTACGGGTGATGTTATCTGTTGGAGGTGTCACAGGCCAGGACATATAGCTGCACGGTGTCCCCAGACTACCGAGCAGATGGACTGCAGCATGGGACGTCGTATCTCATTCTATGCCGATCCAGTCTGCAGTGTGGATTCTATCCTGAACGAGGGGCCCCAAGCATGTCCCGTGAGAGTGAATGGTCGAGTAGTAACGGCGCTGCTGGACTCCGGGAGTCTTGTGACCCTGGTGAGGGTGAATCTGCCTCTCAAACTACTCCCGGGGAAAAAGGTTGGCATGCGATGCATACACGGCGATGCAAAGGACTACCCTATGGCCAGAGTGGACATTGAGACTGCGCTGGGCACTGAGTCCCATGAAGTCGGGGTGGTTCGGGACTTGTTGCACCCTATAATTATAGGCCGGGATTTTTGTTTATTCTGGGATCTGTGGAGAAAGTCTGCTGAGGTCACTAGCCAGAATAGGGAACCAGTAAGCCCTAATCAGGTAGCACCATACCCAGAGGAAGACAGGTTTCCTTTTTGTGTCCTGGTAGGAGATGAGGAAGAAGTGTCTCCTGCATCTGACATTCCAGAGTTAGGGGTGGCCAGTGAGAATTTTGGGACTGCCCAACACAGGGACCCAACTCTGAAGGAAGCCTTCAATAATGTCACTGTCATTGATGGGGTTGCACAGGAACCGGGGCCGACACCAGATTTCCATACTTTATGCTGAGTGGGGAGCTGTTGTATCGGGTCACGAAAATAAGGGAGGAGTTGGTGGAGCAGTTGCTAGTACCCAGGTCCTATAGACGGAAGGTGTTGGATATGGCCCATTCACACATCTTGGGGGACACCTAGGGGTAGACAAAACACAGGAATGGATTATTCAAAGATTCTATTGGCCTGGATGTCACCGGGAGATAGTAAACTATTGCAGGTCCTGCCCTATATGTCAGTTAACTGCCCCTACCTCTCATTTCCGGAACCCCCTGGTGCCACTGCCCATTATTGAAGTGCCATTTGAGAGAATTGCCATGGACTTAGTCGGTCCCCTAGTTAAATCAGCCCGGGGCCATCAGTATATATTAGGCATCCTGGACTATGCCACACACTATCCGGAGGCAATTCCCCTGAGAAATTCTTCAGCGAAGAGCATAGCCCGCGAGTTGGTACATGTGTTTTCCCGGACAGGCTTGCCGAAGGAGATCCTGACCGACCAAGGGACACCGTTCATGAGTAAAGTAATGAAGGAGTTGTGCAGGGTCCTGCAAATCTCTCAGTTGAGGACCTCAGTGTACCATCCTCAGTCAGATGGCCTTGTGGAGAGATTCAACAAGACCCTAAAGAGCATGCTAAGAAAAGCCATAGAAAAGGATGGTAGAGACTGGGACTGTCTCTTACCCTACCTGATGTTTTCCATCCGTGAAGTTCCTCAGGCCTCCACGGGGTTCTCACCGTTTGAGCTTCTGTTTGGCCGACATCCACGAGGTCTCCTGGATAACGCCAAGGAAACCTGGGAAGCCGAAGTGACGCCCCACCGAAGCGTTATTGAGCATGTGGCCCTGATGCAACAGAGGATTGCGAAGGTGATGCCAATCGTGAAGGAACACCTCCTTCAGGCACAAGAAGCCCAGGCCGTGGTTTACAACCGATCAGCCAGAGTGAGACAGTTCAATCCGGGAGACCGAGTGCTCGTGCTAGTTCCGACGGTGGAAAGCAAGTTCTTGGCCAAATGGCAAGGGCCGTACGAGGTGATGGAGAAGCTTGGTGAAGTAAACTATATGATTCACCAACCCGGAAGACGGAAACCAAACCAGGTGTACCATGTCAACCTCCTCAAGCCATGGCATGATAGAGAGTCAGCGGTGACTTCGTGCTTGCTGGGCCACTCAGAAGGTGACGTTGAAGGGGTTACGATAGCAGAGACCCTATCAAAGGACCAGAAACAGCAATGCCGGGAGTTGCTCCAGAGGAACAGGGACCTGTTTTCAGAGTTGCCAGGGCGCACGAAGGTCATAGAGCATGAAGTTCTGACAGAGCCACATATGCGGGTGAATGTGAAGCCCTATCGAATCCCTGAGGCCCGTCGAGAAGTAATCTCCAAGGAGGTGGAGCGTATGTTGAAGCTCGGAGTCATTGAGGAATCCAAGAGCGGTTGGGCGAGTCCTATCGTCTTGGTCCCGAAACCTGATGGAGAATGGAGATTCTGCAATGATTATAGGAAGCTGAATGAGGTCTCCAAGTGTGACGCATATCCCATGCCACGCGTTGATGAGCTCATCGAAAGACTTGGACCCGCCAGGTACATAACCACCTTGGATTTGATGAAAGGATACTGGCAGATTCCCATGGCCCAGGAAGCCAAGGAGAAAACGGCGTTTTCAACACCAGACGGATGCTTCCAGTATGTCCAGATGCCGTTTGGCCTGCAGGGAGCGCCAGCGACTTTTCAGAGAGCCATGGATAGGATTCTGGCACCTCATAAGCAATACGCCGCTGCGTACCTGGATGATATCGTTATTTTCATCCCGGACTGGGAGAGTCATCTGGGAAAGGTCCAAGCAGTGTTTGATGCTCTAAGAGAAGCAGGGTTTACAATAAACCCGAAGAAGTGTGCCTTGGGGAAGGAAGAGGCCAAGTACCTTGGATATGTAGTAGGTCGTGGAGGAATAAAACCCCAAATCAATAAAATCGAGGCGATTCAAACATGGCCAAGACCGTTGTCCAAGAAACAAGTGAAAGCCTTCCTGGGGATTGTCGGGTACTACAGGAGATTCATCCCAAACTTCGCCACGAGGGCTGCCCCTCTGACTGATCTGCTGAAAGGGACCAAATCAGTGATGGTAAAATGGTCTGAAGAAGCAGAGTTGGCCTTCCAAGAAATGAAAGGGGCCCTGTGTAAACAACCGGTCCTGATAGCCCCAGAATTTAAGAAGGAGTTTGTTCTTCAAACAGATGCCTCAGATGTCGGATTGGGAGCAGTTCTGTCACAGGAGATACATGGGGAGGAGCATCCAGTCCTTTACCTGAGCAGGAAGCTATCTTCGTGTGAGAAGAATTACTCTGTCGTGGAGAAGGAGTGCTTGGCCATAAAATGGGCAGTGGACACCTTACGGTACTATCTAGTGGGACGAAAGTTTAGATTGATATCTGACCATGCCCCACTCAGATGGATGAGGGAAACCAGGGTAGAAATGCAAGGGTCACCCGCTGGTTCTTAGCCCTGCAGGACTTTAGTTTCCAGGTAGAACACAGGGCCGGGAAGCTACACGGTAATGCTGATGCCCTCTCAAGAATCCCGTGTCTAGTGGGAGAAAGTGCCAAGCCTCACGGCTTCAGGCAGAGGGGGGAGGTATGTAGAGTGGCAAAGGGTTGTGTTATAGACGGGAGGTATCTGGCTCAGAGATGCCTTGTATCTGTTATGTAGCCCAGTACACATTAGCCCTGGGTAGTGGCATAACTATAGCAGTGTATGTGGTTAAAGAACCTGTGATGATGTCACTACCACATGACCAGTCATGTGTTCTATGTTAGCTGGATGTCTGATATATAAATAAGCCGACTGCTGACCACAGGTGTGAGTGGCTGGAGGTGTGGAAACCTCCAGTGTGGGAGTTTCTGAGGAGACGTCCAGTGTGTGTGGGCTGAAGAGAGTACTCGGTTAGAGTACGAGGACTTTTATCTGTTTTCTGTTACTTTGTGCCAGAGAAGGCTGTTTTTGTTTTCTGTTTTACAGCAAGTTTATGAAGTCTAATAAACTTGCTTAAAGAACCAGGAAGAGTCGCCCTCCTGCTTACCTCCGGTCGCACACCAGCGAGACCACATCCCTACAATATTTATGGACTAGGTGCTCAGAAGGCAGAACCAGTGACCGCTGTTATGATTTGGAAGCTGAGGAGAGCAGGCAAAAACGGCAATACACCAGAAAGGTTGGAATCTACTGGATTGCAGTACCCTGACTAACCACCACAACTAAAGGCAGCCGTGGAGCGTTCCTAAGTTGGTCCTAGACGCCTCGTCACAGCCTGAGAGGTTAACTACACCTAAAGATAGAAAGAGGAAAGCTATCTGCCCCGGAGCAGATCCCCAAAGAACATAGGAAGCCCCCAAACATGTAATGGCGGTTAGACAAGAGGAAATACAGACACAGACAGAAAATAGTATGAGCAAACGTTGGGGCCCAATCTTCCTAGAAAGAAAAGGATAGGAAGGACACTTACTGCAATCCAAAAAACCCTAAAAAATACCAACTCTACTAATTGCAAAAACACCTGAGATCACACGACCTCTACCACCTAAATTAGTTCTCTGGTGTAACAAAACTAAGCCGCAGCCACTGAAAAAACTGGAAAAGGCAAATGAACAAATAACAGTGGCTCAGATAAACTGAGAGGAGCACAAGCTCCCGGAGGGGAACTGGCTGACCTCCACAGAAGTGCAGAGAACAAAGCAAAAAGCAAGCACAAAAATAAAAGCAGAAAATATCTTATCTGATAGCAGAAGATGCAAGCAAGACTCAGCAAGCTTCAAAGTGAACCAGGAACCACAGTTGAGACAAGAACAATTGATCACCGGCAAGCATGATGGGAGGGAACCTCCCTTATATAAGACCAGTCTGTAACTCCTGATTGCCAATCTTCACAATCTTCATTGAATGGTTCAGTACTGTTTGTAACCACCAGAGGGAGCTTCTGCTCAGAATTCATTTCTAACACATTCACAACAGTACCCCCCCCTTGAGGAGGGGTCACGGAACCCTCATTTGGGCAACCAGGTCGGTCAGGATGAGCTCTGTGATACGCACGGATCAGTCTCCTAGCATGCATGTCCGAAGCAAACACCCAAGAATTGTCCTCCTGACCATAACCTCTCCACTTAACCAAATACTGGAGTTTACGTCTAGAAAAACAAGAATTCAATATTTTCTCAACCACATACTCCAGATTGCCCTCAACCAAAACAGGGTCAGGAGGCGCAGCCATAGGAACCACTGGCTCGACAAACCTCTTTAATATGGACTTGTGGAACACGTTATGGATCTTAAATGTCCCTGGAAGAAGAAAACGAAAGGAAACAGGATTAAGAAACTCCATGATCTTATAAGGTCCAATGAACCTAGGCTCAAACTTAGGAGATGCAACTCTCATAGGGATATTTCTTGAGGACAACCAGACCAAGTTCCCCACTTCAAACCGAGGACCATCAGTCCTATGCCGGTTGGCAAACCGCTGGGCCCTCTCCTGAGAGAGGGACAACCTCTCCACTACCTGGTCCCAAATCTGCTGCATACGCTCCACAACAGAGTCAACACCTGGACAGACAGAAGCCTCCGTCTGTCCCGAAGAAAATCGAGGGTGAAACCCAAAATTGCAGAAAAATGGAGACATCAAAGTGGCAGAGCTAGCCCTATTATTAAGAGCAAACTCAGCCAAAGGCAAAAAAGAGACCCAGTCATCTTGATCAGCAGACACAAAGCATCTCAGATAAGTCTCCAATGTCTGGTTTGTTCTCTCAGTTTGTCCATTGGTCTGAGGATGAAAAGCCGAGGAGAAAGACAATTGAACACCAAGTTTAGAACAAAAAGTCCTCCAAAATCTGGAAACAAACTGGACTCCTCTGTCAGACACAATGTTCTCAGGAATGCCGTGTAACCGAACCACGTGCTGAAGGAACAAAGGCACCAATTCGGAGGAGGAAGGCAACTTAGGTAATGGCACAAGATGTATCATTTTGGAAAACCTATCACAAATCACCCAGATAACGGTCATTCTCTGAGAAACAGGGAGGTCGGAAATAAAATCCATAGAGATATGGGTCCATGGTCTCTTGGGCACAGGCAATGGCATCAACAAACCACTAGAGCGAGAGCAAGGCTTGGAGCGAGAGCAAGTCCCACAGACTGCACAAATTCCCTGACGTCACGAGACAAAGTAGGCCACCAAAAGGACCGACTAACCAAATCTCTGGTACCAAAAATTCCGGGATAACCGGCCAACGCGGAACAATGAATCTCAGACATCACACTCTTTTTCCACCGGTCTGGGACAAACAATTTCCCAATAGGGCAGCGCTCGGGTTTATCCTCCTGACACCCTTCCAGAGCCAGTCTCAAATTGGGCGAGATGGCGGAAAGAACTACACCGTCTTTCAAAATAACAGCAGTATCAGATAACTCAGGAGAGTCCGCAAGAAAACTCCTCGAAAGGGCATCCACCTTAACATTCTTGGTTCCAAAGTCAAGTGATGGAGGAGCTATCGTCTATACCAGATTGAGAAGTCAAGGACGACGCCCTATCATCCTTCAGGGGAATGGAGCCTGTGAACGCTTCAATCGGACGCTAATTCAGATGCTCACACTGGAGGAAGATCGGAAAATACGGTGGCCTGAGTACATGGCTGAATTGGTCTGGGTGTACAACGATCGAATACACAGTACAACAGGATATACTCCATATACCCTGCTGTTCAGCCAAAAGGGATGGGAAATTACAGAGCTGGCGTTAGACCCAGAAGAAGACTATCCGTGGACAGGGGTGTCTTTCTGGGTTCCAGAACATTGACACCAGCTGCAGGCTCTTCACCGGCTGGTGCAAACTAAGTTTCGAGAACTCCAACACCATGAAACGGCGCCTAATCGAGGGACAGCTCTCAAGGCAGGAGATAAGTAGCCCCGGGGCAAGTTGGAGCATCGATGAGAAAAAACCCGTATTGAATAAAACGCCAAGTTGGGTCCAATGGGCCCATGTATGAAGTTCAACCCGAACGGGAAGAAGGAGCACCTATCCGAATAGTTAACCGCCGCATGTTGTGTTCTTGCTTGTCACAGGGTCCTGTAGAAGTAGAGAGAGTGCTGAACACCACCGAAACGCTCACCCCAACAGTTCTCGACTGTGAGGAAGAGATGCTCAACTCGTTCTCCGACTTGGATAGTCCGCCGTCCGCCAATCCCAGGGAAGTGTATAGGCCTGAAACCCCAGACCTGACCAATTCATCAGATCAAGATATGCTCCTGTCTTCTACCACTGGACTTGAACTACGCTGTACAGAATGGACGACAGCTGGAATACCTCCCACTCGTTATGAACAAGACCAGTTTATTTGGCAATGAATTATTCAAGAGATGAGGAGCGAGTTCCATGTGCAGGATCCGAGGTGCGTTCTGCATTACTAACAGACGTGTGACTGCACACCCGTTGTACAGAGACTCCTGCCACGCTCCCCACTTTGCACAGATTGTAGAGTGGCAAAGGGTTGTGTTATAGACGGGAGGTATCTGGCTCAGAGATGCTTTGTATCTGTTATGTAGCCCAGTACACATTAGCCCTGGGTAGTGGCATAACTATAGCAGTGTATGTGGTTAAAGGACCTGTGATGATGTCACTACCACATGACCAGTCACGTGTTCTATGTTAGCTGGATGTCTGATATATAAATAAGCCGACTGCTGACCACAGGTGTGAGTGGCTGGAGGTGTGGAAACCTCCAGTGTGGGAGTTTCTGAGGAGACGTCCAGTGTGTGTGGGCTGAAGAGAGTACTCGGTTAGAGTACGAGGACTTTTATCTGTTTTCTGTTACTTTGTGCCAGAGAAGGCTGTTTTTGTTTTCTGTTTTACAGCAAGTTTATGAAGTCTAATAAACTTGCTTAAAGAACCAGGAAGAGTTGCCCTCCTGCTTACCTCCGGTCGCACACCAGCGAGACCACATCCCTACAATTGGTGGAGACGTGCGAGCAGCGGTCCCAGCAGAGAAGTGGGTGCTGCATGTCGTGGGTAAAGGTCATAGCAACCCAGCCAGCATTGCAGGAGAAAATGGAGGACCTGCTGAAGCACTTGGTCCAGGCGCAGGCACAGCAGCAAGAGACCAACAGGTTGTTGGTGCAGCAAATACAACAAAGCCAGCAGGAACAACGGCAGCAGTTGCAGTTTCTGACAACCGCCATCCAGGGCAGGACGAGTGCCCCAACCCCAGGTCTGGCTGATGACAACCACATCAGGAAGGCGGTAAGACGCACCATACAGAAAATGACTCCTGGGGATGATGTGGAGGCCTTCCTGTCTGTTTTTGAGAGGGTTGCTGAAAGGGAAAGACTTCCACCAGAACAGTGGGCAGAGGTACTGGCCCCATACCTGACAGGGGAACCCCAAAAGGCATACTTTGATTTAACTGTGCAGGACGCTCAGGAGTATCCTAAATTAAAGGTGGAGATCCTTGCACGGTTGGGGGTGACAATGACTGTCAGGGCACAGAGAGTGCACCGCTGGGAGTATCACCGGGACAAACCACCGCGTTCCCAAATGTTTGACCTGCTGCACCTCGTCCAGAAATGGCTACAGCCAGAGTCCGCTATGCCAGCACAGATGGTGGAAAGAGTCCTAATGGATCGGTTTGTGCACTCCCTGCCCAGGCCCCTGCAGACTTGGGTTGCCCAGGGTGATCCCCGGAGTGCCGATGAACTGGTCGGACTGGTCGAGAGGTACCAGGGGATGGAAGGTACCTTGGGGAAGCAGCCCATTCCGTACTGAGGGTCCCAGCAGGGGGCGGAGTCCCAAAAAGGGGTGGCGCGTCCAAGGTCAAAAGGGGTGGGGGAGGTGGTGCCCAAGGTCCCTACGGGTGATGTTATCTGTTGGAGGTGTCACAGGCCAGGACATATAGCTGCACGGTGTCCCCAGACTACCGAGCAGATGGACTGCAGCATGGGACGTCGTATCTCATTCTATGCCGATCCAGTCTGCAGTGTGGATTCTATCCTGAACGAGGGGCCCCAAGCATGTCCCGTGAGAGTGAATGGTCGAGTAGTAACGGCGCTGCTGGACTCCGGGAGTCTTGTGACCCTGGTGAGGGTGAATCTGCCTCTCAAACTACTCCCGGGGAAAAAGGTTGGCGTGCGATGCATACACGGCGATGCAAAGGACTACCCTATGGCCAGAGTGGACATTGAGACTGCGCTGGGCACTGAGTCCCATGAAGTCGGGGTGGTTCGGGACTTGTTGCACCCTATAATTATAGGCCGGGATTTTTGTTTATTCTGGGATCTGTGGGGAAAGTCTGCTGAGGTCACTAGCCAGAATAGGGAACCAGTAAGCCCTAATCAGGTAGCACCATACCCAGAGGAAGACAGGTTTCCTTTTTGTGTCCTGGTAGGAGATGAGGAAGAAGTGTCTCCTGCATCTGACATTCCAGAGTTAGGGGTGGCCAGTGAGAATTTTGGGACTGCCCAACACAGGGACCCAACTCTGAAGGAAGCCTTCAATAATGTCACTGTCATTGATGGGGTTGCACAGGAACCGGGGGTCGACACCAGATTTCCATACTTTATGCTGAGTGGGGAGCTGTTGTATCGGGTCACGAAAATAAGGGAGGAGTTGGTGGAGCAGTTGCTAGTACCCAGGTCCTATAGACGGAAGGTGTTGGATATGGCCCATTCACACATCTTGGGGGACACCTAGGGGTAGACAAAACACAGGAACGGATTATTCAAAGATTCTATTGGCCTGGATGTCACCGGGAGATAGTAAACTATTGCAGGTCCTGCCCTATATGTCAGTTAACTGCCCCTACCTCTCATTTCCGGAACCCCCTGGTGCCACTGCCCATTATTGAAGTGCCATTTGAGAGAATTGCCATGGACTTGGTTGGTCCCCTAGTTAAATCAGCCCAGGGCCATCAGTATATATTAGTCATCCTGGACTATGCCACACGCTATCCGGAGGCAATTCCCCAGAGAAATTCTTCAGCGAAGAGCATAGCCCGCGAGTTGGTACATGTGTTTTCCCGGACAGGCTTGCCGAAGGAGATCCTGACCGACCAAGGGACACCGTTCATGAGTAAAGTAATGAAGGAGTTGTGCAGGGTCCTGCAAATCTCTCAGTTGAGGACCTCGGTGTACCAACCTCAGTCAGATGGCCTTGTGGAGAGATTCAACAAGACCCTAAAGAGCATGCTAAGAAAAGCCATAGAAAAGGATGGTAGAGACTGGGACTGTCTCTTACCCTACCTGATGTTTTCCATCCGTGAAGTTCCTCAGGCCTCCACGGGGTTCTCACCGTTTGAGCTTCTGTATGGCCGACATCCACGAGGTCTCCTGGATATCGCCAAGGAAACCTGGGAAGCCGAAGTGACACCCCACCGAAGCGTTATTGAGCATGTGGCCCTGATGAAACAGAGGATTGCGAAGGTGATGCCAATCGTGAAGGAACACCTCCTTCAGGCACAAGAAGCCCAGGCCAGGGTTTACAACCGATCAGCCAGAGTGAGACAGTTCAATCCGGGAGACCGAGTGCTCGTGCTAGTTCCGACGGTGGAAAGCAAGTTCTTGGCCAAATGGCAAGGGCCGTACGAGGTGATGGAGAAGCTTGGTGAAGTAAACTATATGATTCACCAACCCGGAAGACGGAAACCAAACCAGGTGTACCATGTCAACCTCCTCAAGCCATGGCATGATAGAGAGTCAGCGGTGACTCCGTGCTTGCTGGGCCACTCAGAAGGTGACATTGAAGGGGTTACGATAGCAGAGACCCTATCAAAGGACCAGAAACAGCAATGCCGGGAGTTGCTCCAGAGGAACAGGGACCTGTTTTCAGAGTTGCCAGGGCGCACGAAGGTCATAGAGCATGAAGTTCTGACAGAGCCACATGTGCGGGTGAATGTGAAGCCCTATCGAATCCCTGAGGCCCGTCGAGAAGTAATCTCCAAGGAGGTGGAGCGTATGTTGAAGCTCGGAGTCATTGAGGAATCCAAGAGCGGTTGGGCGAGTCCTATCGTCTTGGTCCCGAAACCTGATGGAGAATGGAGATTCTGCAATGATTATAGGAAGCTGAATGAGGTCTCCAAGTGTGATGCATATCCCATGCCACGCGTTGATGAGCTCATCGAAAGACTTGGACCCGCCAGGTACATAACCACCTTGGATTTGACGAAAGGATACTGGCAGATTCCCATGGCCCAGGAAGCCAAGGAGAAAACGGCGTTTTCAACACCAGACAGATGCTTCCAGTATGTTCGGATGCCGTTTGGCCTGCAGGGAGCGCCAGCGACTTTTCAGAGAGCCATGGATAGGATTCTGGCACCTCATAAGCAATACGCCGCTGCGTACCTGGATGATATCGTTATTTTCATCCCGGACTGGGAGAGTCATCTGGGAAAGGTCCAAGCAGTGTTTGATGCTCTAAGAGAAGCAGGGTTTACAATAAACCCGAAGAAGTGTGCCTTGGGGAAGGAAGAGGCCAAGTACCTTGGATATGTAGTAGGTCGTGGAGGAATAAAACCCCAAATCAATAAAATCGAGGCGATTCAAACATGGCCAAGACCGTTGTCCAAGAAACAAGTGAAAGCCTTCCTGGGGATTGTCGGGTACTACAGGAGATTCATCCCAAACTTCGCCACGAGGGCTGCCCCTCTGACTGATCTGCTGAAAGGGACCAAATCAGTGATGGTAAAATGGTCTGAAGAAGCAGAGTTGGCCTTCCAAGAAATGAAAGGGGCCCTGTGTAAACAACCGGTCCTGATAGCCCCAGAATTTAAGAAGGAGTTTGTTCTTCAAACAGATGCCTCAGATGTCGGATTGGGAGCAGTTCTGTCACAGGAGATACATGGGGAGGAGCATCCAGTCCTTTACCTGAGCAGGAAGCTATCTTCGTGTGAGAAGAATTACTCTGTCGTGGAGAAGGAGTGCTTGGCCATAAAATGGGCAGTGGACACCTTACGGTACTATCTAGTGGGACGAAAGTTTAGATTGATATCTGACCATGCCCCACTCAGATGGATGAGGGAAACCAGGGGTAGAAATGCAAGGGTCACCCGCTGGTTCTTAGCCCTGCAGGACTTTAGTTTCCAGGTAGAACACAGGGCCGGGAAGCTACACGGTAATGCTGATGCCCTCTCAAGAATCCCGTGTCTAGTGGGAGAAAGTGCCAAGCCCCACGGCTTTAGGCAGAGGGGGGAGGTATGTAGAGTGGCAAAGGGTTGTGTTATAGACGGGAGGTATCTGGCTCAGAGATGCCTTGTATCTGTTATGTAGCCCAGTACACATTAGCCCTGGGTAGTGGCATCACTATAGCAGTGTATGTGGTTAAATGACCTGTGATGATGTCACTACCACATGACCAGTCATGTGTTCTATGTTAGCTGGATGTCTGATATATAAATAAGCCGACTGCTGACCACAGGTGTGAGTGGCTGGAGGTGTGGAAACCTCCAGTGTGGGAGTTTCTGAGGAGACGTCCAGTGTGTGTGGGCTGAAGAGAGTACTCGGTTAGAGTACGAGGACTTTTATCTGTTTTCTGTTACTTTGTGCCAGAGAAGGCTGTTTTTGTTTTCTGTTTTACAGCAAGTTTATGAAGTCTAATAAACTTGCTTAAAGAACCAGGAAGAGTCGCCCTCCTGCTTACCTCCGGTCGCACACCAGCGAGACCACATCCCTACAATATTTATGGACTAGGTGCTCAGAAGGCAGAACCGGTGACCGCTGTTATGATTTGGAAGCTGAGGAGAGCAGGCAAAAACGGCAATACACCAGAAAGGTTGGAATCTACTGGATTGCAGTACCCTGACTAACCACCACAACTAAAGGCAGCCGTGGAGCGTTCCTAAGTTGGTCCTAGACGCCTCGTCACAGCCTGAGAGGTTAACTACACCTAAAGATAGAAAGAGGAAAGCTATCTGCCCCGGAGCAGATCCCCAAAGAACATAGGAAGCCCCCAAACATGTAATGGCGGTTAGACAAGAGGAAATACAGACACAGACAGAAAATAGTATGAGCAAACGTTGGGGCCCAATCTTCCTAGAAAGAAAAGGATAGGAAGGACACTTACTGCAATCCAAAAAACCCTAAAAAATACCAACTCTACTAATTGCAAAAACACCTGAGATCACACGACCTCTACCACCTAAATTAGTTCTCTGGTGTAACAAAACTAAGCCGCAGCCACTGAAAAAACTGGAAAAGGCAAATGAACAAATAACAGTGGCTCAGATAAACTGAGAGGAGCACAAGCCCCTGGAGGGGACCTGGCTGACCTCCACAGAAGTGCAGAGAACAAAGCAAAAAGCAAGCACAAAAATAAAAGCAGAAAATATCTTATCTGATAGCAGAAGATGCAAGCAAGACTCAGCAAGCTTCAAAGTGAACCAGGAACCACAGTTGAGACAAGAACAATTGATCACTGGCAAGCATGATGGGAGGGAACCTCCCTTATATAAGACCAGTCTGTAACTCCTGATTGCCAATCTTCACAATCTTCATTGAATGGTTCAGTACTGTTTGTAACCACCAGAGGGAGCTTCTGCTCAGAATTCATTTCTAACACATTCACAACAGTACCCCCCCTTGAGGAGGGGTCACGGAACCCTCATTTGGGCAACCAGGTAGGTCAGGATGAGCTCTGTGATACGCACGGATCAGTATCCTTGCATGCATGTCCGAAGCAAACACCCAAGAATTGTCCTCCTGACCATAACCTCTCCACTTAACCAAATACTGGAGTTTCCGTCTAGAAAAATGAGAATTCAATATTTTCTCAACCACATACTCCAGATTGCCCTCAACCAAAACAGGGTCAGGAGGCGCAGCCATAGGAACCACTGGCTCGACAAACCTCTTCAATATGGACTTGTGGAACACGTTATGGATCTTAAATGTCCCTGGAAGAAGTAAACGAAAGGAAACAGGATTAAGAATCTCCATGATCTTATAAGGTCCAATGAACCTAGGCTTAAACTTAGGAGATGCAACTCTCATAGGGATATTTCTTGAGGACAACCAGACCAAGTTCCCCACTTCAAACCGAGGACCATCAGTCCTATGCCGGTTGGCAAACCGCTGGGCCCTCTCCTGAGAGAGGGACAACCTCTCCACTACCTGGTCCCAAATCTGCTGCATAAGCTCCACAACAGAGTCAACACCTGGACAGACAGAAGCCTCCGTCTGTCACGAAGAAAATCGAGGGTGAAACCCAAAATTGCAGAAAAATGGAAACATCAAAGTGGCAGAGCTAGCCCTATTATTAAGAGCAAACTCAGCCAAAGGCAAAAAAGAGACCCAATCATCTTGATCAGCAGACACAAAGCATCTCAGATAAGTCTCCAATGTCTGGTTTGTTCTCTCAGTTTGTCCATTGGTCTGAGGATGAAAAGCCGAGGAGAAAGACAATTGAACACCAAGTTTAGAACAAAAAGTCCTCCAAAATCTGGAAACAAACTGGACTCCTCTGTCAGACACAATGTTCTCAGGAATGCCGTGTAACCGAACCACGTGCTGAAGGAACAAAGGCACCAATTCGGAGGAGGAAGGCAACTTAGGTAATGGCACAAGATGTATCATTTTGGAAAACCTATCACAAATCACCCAGATAACGGTCATTCTCTGATAAACAGGGAGGTCGGAAATAAAATCCATAGAGATATGGGTCCATGGTCTCTTGGCACAGGCAATGGCATCAACAAACCACTAGAGCGAGAGCAAGGCTTGGAGCGAGAGCAAGTCCCACAGGACTGCACAAATTCCCTGACGTCACGAGACAAAGTAGGCCACCAAAAGGACCGACTAACCAAATCTCTGGTACCAAAAATTCCGGGATAACCGGCCAACGCGGAACAATGAATCTCAGACATCACACTCTTTTTCCACCGGTCTGGGACAAACAATTTCCCAATAGGGCAGCGCTCGGGTTTATCCTCCTGACACCCTTCCAGAGCCAGTCTCAAATTGGGCGAGATGGCGGAAAGAACTACACCGTCTTTCAAAATAACAGCAGGATCAGATAACTCAGTAGAGTCCGCAAGAAAACCCCTCGAAAGGGCATCCGCCTTAACATTCTTAGTGCCAGGAAGAAAGGAAACCACAAAATTAAAACGTGTGAAAAACAAGGCCCACCTGGCCTGTCTAGGATTAAGTCGCTTGCCTGATTCCAGATAAACCAGATTCTTATGGTCTGTGAGGACCATCACCTGATGTTTGGCTCCCTCGAGTCAATGTCTCCACTCTTCAAAAGCCCACTTCATGGCCAATAACTCCCGATTACCCACGTCATAATTACGTTCAGTTGGAGAAAATTTTCGAGAGAAAAAGGCACAAGGGTTACATTTAGAGGTCTCTGGATCTCTTTGGGACAAAACGGCACCTGCCCCAATTTCAGAGGCATCAACCTCCACCTGAAATGGCAGAGAAACATCAGGCTGCAGTAGAACAGGAGCAGAAGTGAATCTCTGCTTAAGTTCCTGAAACGCAGAGACTGCCTCAGGAGGCCAATTCACCACATCAGAACCCTTTTTGGTCAAATCAGTCAATGGTTTAACAATAACAGAGAAATTACCAATAAATTTACGATAAAAATTGGCAAAACCCAAGAATCTCTGAAGAGCCTTTAATAAAGTAGGTTGGACCCAATCACAGATGGCCTGAACCTTGACCGGGTCCATTTCAATAACAGATGGGGACAAAATGAATCCCAGAAATGAGATCCTCTGTACGCCAAAAGACACTTTGATCCCTTCACATACAGAGCATTCTCTCTCAAAATCTGGAACACAGTCCGAACATGTTTCACATGAGAGTCCCAGTCATGGAAAAAATCAAGATATCATCCAAATAAACAATCAGAAATGTATCCACAAAATCCCTGAAAATGTCATTCATGAAGGACTGGAAGACGGAAGGAGCATTAGTGAGCCCAAAGGGCATCACTAGGTACTTAAAATGCCCCTCTGGGGTATTAAATGCCATCTTCCATTCATCCCCGTGCTTAATGCGAATAAGGTTATACGCCCCCCTGAGGTCAAGCTTGGTAAACCGAGTAGCACTTTTCACCCTGGAAAACAGGTCAGAAATCAAGGGTAACGGATATTGATATTTCACAGTGATATTGTTCAAGAGACGATAATCAATACACGGTCTTAATGAACCATCCTTTTTGGCCATAAAGAAAAAACCGGCACCCAAGGGTGAAGAGGATGGTCTGATATGACCCTTCTCCAATGACTCCTTGATATAAGACCGCATAGCGTCATGTTCAGATACAGACAAGTTAAAAAGGCGACCTTTAGGGAATTTACTACCAGGCACTAATTCAATAGCGCACTCATAGCTCCTATGGGGGGCAAGGATGCAGATTTACTTTCGCTAAACACATCAGAAAAATCAGTCAAAAAGTCAGGCACATCTTGAGCCTGGGAGAGGCAGAAAAAACAGGAGTGTTGGCATTAATACATTTAATACATTGGCAGCCCCAACTGGTTACAGACACAGATTTCCAATCCAAAACAGGATTATGAGACTGTAACCAAGGGAAACCTAGTACAATAATGTCATGCAGATTATACGGCACCAAAAATTTGCAACTCTCCTGATGATCAGGTTCAACCCTCATTATCACCTGAGTAGAGAACTGGGTTTATTCTCATCCAAAGGGGTAGAATCAATCCCCAGTAGGGGAATAGACTTCCGTAGGGGTATTAAGGGAAACCCACAACATTTAGCAAAATCAAAATCCATCAGGTTAATAGCTGCTCCCGAATCAACAAAAGCCTGAGCAGAAAATGTGGACAGGGAGCAAATCAGGGTAACAGTCAACAAAAATTTAGTCTGAACACTACCCAAGACAACTGAGCGTGCAAAACGTCTTCCCCGCTTTGGACAGACTGAAATAGCATGAGAGGCGTCACCACAGTAGAAATATAACCCATTGCATTTTCGAAACTCATGACGCTGACGCCCCAGAAGCCACTCTATCACACTGCATGGGTTCAGAAGCTGGTTCACAAGGCAACACTATTTCACGCATACCTCTACGCTCACGCAAACGTCTGCCAATTTGAATCGCTAATGACATAGAATCATTGAGACCAGAGGGAGCAGGGAAACCCACCATAACATCTTTTACATTCTCTGACAGACCCTTCCGAAAAAGAGCTGCCAAAGCATCATCATTCCATTTGGTCAGGACTGCCCACTTTCGGAATTTCTGATAGTATAACTCAGCGTCCTCAAGCCCCTGATTTAATGCCAACAAGGTTTTTTCAGCTTGATCAGTGACATTAGGTTCATCGTACCCAGAGCCAGAAAAAATGCATCAACATTACTCAAAACAGGGTCCCCAGGTGTCAGGGAAAAAGCCCAATCCTGAGGATCGCCGCGCAGGAGAGAGATGACAATTTGAACCTGCTGTGCTGCGTTCCCTGAGGACTTAAGTTTTAAGGCAAAAAACAACTTACAGTTAGTTTTGAAATTCAGAAATTTAGCTCGATCCCCCAAAAACAAATCTGGCATGGGGATCCTAGGTTCCACAACCGGCAACCCTGCAAGATAGGTAGCAATACTCCGAACTTCAGTGGCAAGCTGATCCACAAGGCCAGACAACTGTGCAAACTCCATTGAGAAAAAAAAAATCCTCAGCACCCAGAGAAAAAGAGGGAAAAAAAAATGCAACAAACAGAAAAAAAAAAAAATCTCTAACAACTCTGACAACTTTTTTTTCCCTTTTTTTCCTTTTACACTACTTTTCCCTTCTGTGAGTATCATACAATCTTCAGTTTTGGCCGGTGATACTGTTATGATTTGGTAGCTGAGGGAGCAGGCAAAAACGGCAATACACCAGAGAGGTTGGAATCTACTGGATTGCAGTACCCTGACTAACCACCACAACTAAAGGCAGCCGTGGAGCGTTCCTAAGTTGGTCCTAGACGCCTCGTCACAGCCTGAGAGGTTAACTACACCTAAAGATAGAAAGAGGAAAGCTATCTGCCCCGGAGCAGATCCCCAAAGAACATAGGAAGCCCCAAAACATGTAATGGCGGTTAGACAAGAGGAAATACAGACACAGACAGAAAATAGTATGAGCAAACGTTGGGGCCCAATCTTCCTAGAAAGTAAAGGATAGGAAGGACACTTACTGCAATCCAAAAAACCCTAAAAAATACCAACTCTACTAATTGCAAAAACACCTGAGATCACACGACCTCTACCACCTAAATTAGTTCTCTGGTGTAACAAAACTAAGCCGCAGCCACTGAAAAAACTGGAAAAGGCAAATGAACAAATAACAGTGGCTCAGATAAACTGAGAGGAGCACAAGCCCCCGGAGGGGACCTGGCTGACCTCCACAGAAGTGCAGAGAGCAATGCAAAAAGCAAGCACAAAAATAAAAGCAGAAAATATCTTATCTGTTAGCAGAAGATGCAGGCAAGACTCAGCAAGCTTCAAAGTGAACCAGGAACCACAGTTGAGACAAGAACAATTGATCACCGGCAAGCATGATGGGAGGGAACCTCCCTTATATAAGACCAGTCTGTAACTCCTGATTGCCAATCTTCACAATCTTCATTGAATGGTTCAGTACTGTTTGTAACCACCAGAGGGAGCTTCTGCTCAGAATTCATTTCTAACACATTCACAACAGACCGCCCGTTGCTGCCAGAAGCTGGACTGCGCTTTGTTGACATTCTTCTGAGGACTCCACGCCAGCCGTTGCTTTTATTCTAACTCTCATCCGACTGTATGTGGATATGGATCAAGAGAAGACTACGGTAAGTGTCATTTAAACATAAGACTGTCTAGTTAACCCTTTAACCCCCTTGTTCATTGTTCGTCGCTCCTTGTTTATCAACTCCCTGCGAGGAGACTATTGCCATCCCCTTTGTTAAGAAATTAAATAATATTGTTCTACAGCCTTGTTGTGCAATCCCTGCATTTCTGCATCCCCCCACCTGCTTAGAACATAACATTCAAAATTGGCTACATAGTCAAAAGTGTGTTTAATGTGACATATGTCTCAGTAAAGCATGTGAGAAGAAGAGGGACTTCAGAGGACTACAGCTCAAGCTGCAGTCACTGCAGGACCTTCTTCGCTGTGGCTGGAACAAGAGGGAGTAGCTGTAGAGACAAAGAAGAGCCTGAAAAAGGCACTTTTTGGAGAATTCCACATAAATCGTATTCCTTTCCAAAGTGGAGAACCTAGATAAGTGTGAGAAATGTAACTCATTCTTGTCAATAAACTTCACACCGTTCATACATCCCTGAATGAATTGCGAGATGAGAGTGGAAACAGGTGATGTGGGAAGAAGGATATGCGTTATGAAGGTCATCAGTGACTTTTACTGTGACCTTTAGGCCAGCGTCAGACTCACCGTACAAAAATACGGACCGTATTGTATGGCCGTATTACGCCAAAATGTTGCTGGCACACCAATCCATATTTCATGCGTTTTTAGGGTGCAGCTGCGTATTTTGCGCATGTAAGCATCCGTATGTCATCCATAAGGCATCCGTACAGCGAGAATTTCTCGCCGGCTTGCAAAACCGACATATAATGGATCCCAATGACAGTTTTTACATCACAAAAGAAAGAATAGATATATAAACCTAGAATACATATATATATATATATATATATATTATATATATATATACACACAGTATATATCATTGAGACATATATATATATATATATATATATATACATATATTTATAGTTCAAACACTTCTACATAGTATAATAGCTGCTAATTCAATTGCCGACTTTTGAGAAATTACAGACCCGACATGAAATGACACATGATTTACATACAGTTAACCATGTCATTTCATGTAGTTTGATATATGGTTTTTCACTAACAATTACATGAGTGTATGTGTGCAAAATTTCATACATGTAGGGGTTAATTAAAGGTGTAAATTCTTTGAAAAAAAATGCGTGGGCTCCCGCACTATTTTCTCAACCAGATAGACAAAGCAAGCGACTGGGGGCAGATAATAATAGCCAAGGGAGGGTGCATTTATTTTGTGCACCCCTGGCTACTAACATCTGCCCCCAGCCACCCCAGAAAAGGCAAATCTATAATTAGATGCGCCCTTTCTGGCACTTAGCCCCTCTATTCCGTTTGCCCTGTAGCTGTGGCGAATGGTTTAATAATGGGTTAAAGCCACCTTGCTATTGGAAGGTGACTTTAAGCCAGGTTAATAATTGAGAGTTGTCAATTAGACAACTCTCAATTATTAATCCTATTGCATGAAATGGTTAAAAAACACACACACATTAATGAAAAATCATTTTAATGAAATAAATACACAGTTTTTGACCATCTTTTATTGTACATGTAATCCTCGATTCCCTTGTTCTCCTGTAATAAAAATAAAATAATAAAGCAAGCTTTTTCTTACCTATCCGACGCACAGTCAGGTCCCATGCTGTAATCCATCGGAAAGGGTTAACAGGTTTACAACTAGCAGCACAGCTAATACTGGCCGCTCAGCTGTAAACCCCCGATGTAATCCTTCTGAAAGGGTTAACGTTTACTGCAGGGACCGCAGCTAATGCTGCCAGCCTCGCAGTAAACCCCCGAATGAATCATCTCTTCTCCCGGCTGGCAGGAGAGGAAGTGATTAGTGTGGGAAGCTTAATTGATTGCTTCCCAGGCTAATCAGTTCAGTTCAGGTTAGCCGGGGACTCCCTCTGACGTCATTGATGCTGTGCGGTGTCCCCGGCTGACCTGAAGTGAACTGATTAGCCTTTGAAGCAATCAATTAAGCTTCCCACACTAATCACTTCCTCTCCTGTCAGCTGGGAGAAGAGATGATTCATTCGGGGGTTTACTGCGAGGCTGGCAGCATTAGCTGCGGTCCCTGCAGTAAACGTTAACCCTTTCAGAAGGATTACATCGGGGGACCTGACAGAGCGCCGGATAGGTAAGAATAATGTTGCTTTATAATTTTACTTTTATTACAGGAAAACAAGGGAATCGATGATTACCTGCACAATAAAAGATGGTCAAAAACTGTGTATTTATTTCATTAAAATGATTTTTCATTAATGTGTGTGTGTATTTTTTAACCACTCCATGCAATAGGATTAATAATTGAGAGTTGTCTAATATATTGTGTGATCATCCAATATAGAATATATATGGGAAAAACATATGGCGCATAAATATAAGCACAATATCATGAAATATATGCATCATAGAGGAACACCACAGTACCAAATCCATGGCTAACCATTATATAGCATGCATCCATCTCGCATATCCATCATGTCTATCTAAGGAATAACTGCAGATTAAATCAAAGGAAATACAGTCATGGCCAAAAGTTTTGAGAATGACACAAATATTATATTTTCACATGATCTGCTGCCCTCTGGTTTTTATGTGTGTTTTGACAGATGTTTTTATCACAGACAGAAATATAATAATTGCAAACATATGAGTAACAAAAGCTTATATTGACAGTTAGAATGAGTTAATGCAGCAAGTCAATATTTGCAGTGTTGACCCTTCTTCTTCAGGACCTCTGCAATTCTCCCTGGCATGCTCTCAATCAACTTCTGGACCAAATCCTGACTGATAGCAGTCCATTCTTGCACAATCAATGCTTTCATATTGTCAGAATTTTTAGGTTTTTGTTTGTCCACCCGTCTCTTGATGATTGACCACAAGTTCTCAATGGGATTAAGATCTGGGGAGTTTCCAGGCCATGGACCCAAAATCTCTATGTTTTGTTCCCTGAGCAATTTAGTTATCACCTTTGCTTTATGGCAAGGTGCTCCATCATGCTGGAAAAGGCATTGTTGATCGCCAAACTGCTCTTGAAGGGTTGGGAGAAGTTGCTCTTGGAGGGCATTCTGGTACCATTCTTTATTCATGGCTGTGTTTTTAGGCAAGACTGTGAGAGAGCCGATTCCCTTGGCTGAGAAGCAACCCCACACATGAATGGTTTCAGGATGCTTAACAGTTGGCATGAGACAAGACTGGTGGTAGCGCTCACCTTGTCTTCTCCGAATGAGGCGTTTTCCTGATGTCCCAAACAATCGAAAAGGGGATTCATTAGAGAAAATAACTTTACCCCAGTCCTCAGCAGTCCACTGCCTGTACCTTTTGCAGAATATCAGTCTGTCCATGATGTTTTTTCTGGAGAGAAGTGGCTTCTTTGCTGCCCTCCTTGAGACCAGGCCTTGCTCCAAGAGTCTCCGCCTCACAGTGCGTGCAGATGCACTCACACCTGTATGCTGCCATTCCTGAGCAAGCTCTGCACTGCTTGTAGCCCGATCCCACAGCTGAAACACTTTTAAGAGACGGTCCTGGCGCTTGCTGGTCTTTCTTGGGCGCCCTGGAGCCTTTTTGGCAACAATGGAACCTCTCTCCTTGAAGTTCTTGATGATGCGATAGATTGTTGACTGAGGTGCAATCTTTCTAGCTGCGATACTCTTCCCTGTTAGGCCATTTTTGTGCATTGCAATGATGACTGCACGTGTTTCTTTAGAGATAACCATGGTTAACAGAAGAGAAACAACGATGCCAAGCACCAGCCTCCTTTTAAAGTGTCCAGTGGTGTCATTCTTACTTAATCATGACAGATTTATCTCCAGCCATGTCCTCATCAACACCCACACCTGTGTTAATGGAGCAATCACTGAAAAGAGGTTAGCTGGTCCTTTTAAGGCAGGGCTGCAATGATGTTGAAATGTGTTTTGGGGGATAAAGTTCATTTTCTAGCCAAATATTGACTTTGCAAGTAATTGCTGTTAAGCTGATCACTCTTTATAGCATTCTGGAGTATATGCAAATTGCCATTAGAAAAAGTGAAGCAGTAGACTTTGTAAAAATTAATATTTGTGTCATTCTCAAAACTTTTGGCCATGACTGTACAGCTAATAAATATATAAGGTGACAATCTTGGCTCTTCCATGAGACACAAACCCCACATACTGTAATCCTTCAAATCAATCACCCTGTGAAATAAAAGAAAAAAGCAAAAAATAATTAAAGTTAAAAAAATAAAAACCACATGAAAGAAGGGGGCCTATGTAGATGCAATACTGATATCAGAGAAAAGAGTTCTATCCAACACAGATACCTAGATTATAATCAATATTTAATCCCTTCGGTTGTAATGTATTCAATTTTGAAATCCATCTTAGTTCCTTACATCTCAAAAGCCTGGTTCTGTCACCGCCCCTTCTCTGAACCGGAACATCATCAATTACCCTAAACCTTAGTTGACTCACAGAGTGTTTCATCTCACAGAAGTGTTTCGGAATTGGTAATTCAATCGATTTCGTTCTTATGGTGCTCTTATGTTTGCTGATTCGCGCCTTAATTTCCATAGTCGTCTCCCCAATATATACTAATCCACAAGGGCATGTAATCATATATATAACAAAACTAGAGGTACAGGTGTATCTGCCTCTGAGGTCAATCCTTTTACCCGTATGTGGGTGATAGAAAAAATCACCCTTGACCAGGTTCCCACAATAGGCACATCCAAGACAAGGGAAATTCCCAAGTCTCGGAGTGACTAAAGTTCTTTGCATGGAAACCTTATTGGAGCCTATATCCGATTTCACCAATTTATCCTTCAGGTTATGACAATGTTTATATGAAAAAATAGGGGGAACTGAAAATTCCCTTACCTCAGGAAGGTCCTGATGTAATAGATGCCAATGTTTTTTCAAAATATTACCAACCCGATCACTAGCTGTGCAATATGTTGACACAAAAGGAATGCGTTTATCCTGATTCCTGATATGTTTTGTCCTCGTCTCCTGTCTAGTCAAACTAACCGCCTTATCCTTGTAAAACCTCAATTTCTCAGAGGAATATCCCCTTTTAATGAACTTCTGACACATTTCTTCAAGTCTCACATCAACATACGTGTCATCTGACACAATCCTCCGTACCCTTATCATTTGGCTCCATGGTAGAGATTCCACCATGTGCCTTGAATGATGACTATCAAATAGGAGTAAGCTATTTCTGTCCGTCTTCTTTACAAACAAATCAGTGAGTAACAAATCATTTTCCTTATAGACCATGGTGTCCAAGAATTGTAACCGTTCCACTGAGTATGAAATGGTAAATTTCAACTCTGGATAAATGCCATTGAGTTCATTCTGAAACATAAGGAGAGTATCCACTTGAACCTCCCATAATAAAAAAATGTCATCAATATAGCGCCACCAGGCTCGGACATGACACCAAAACACAGACTTGTACACGTACTCATCCTCGAGTACCGCCATATAGATGTTAGCATAAGTGGGGACACATTGGACCCCATGGCGGTACCCCTCAACTGCAGGAAGTAGTCATCCCCAAAGAGGAAGTAGTTCCTCCTGAGGATGAACTCCAGCAGCGAGAGGACAAGACGCGCACAGTCTGGCCCCATGTCCGAACCTGTTAGCGCAACATCCACGGCCCGAAGGCCCTTGTCATGTTCTATGGACGTGTATAGAGAAACAACATCCAGAGACACCAAGATGGTATCTGCTGTTACACTCAGATTTTCAACTTTATCCAGAAAATCGCCGGTGTCTCTGATATAAGATCGGGCCAACACAGCAAAATTCTGCAGGACTTTATCAAGAAAACCGGCCACCTTACTGAACAAGGATCCCCTGCCCGACACTATTGGTCATCCTGGGGGGTCTGTTATGATTTGGTAGCTGAGGAGAGCAGGCAAAAACAGCAATACACCAGAGAGGTTGGAATCTACTGGATTGCAGTCCCCTGACTAACCACCACAACTAAAGGCAGCCGTGGAGCGTACCTACGTTGGTCCTAGACGCCTAGTCACAGCCTGAGAGGTTAACTACACCTAAAGATAGAAAGAGGAAAGCTATCTGCCCCGGAGCAGATCCCCAAAGAACATAGGAAGCCCCCAAACATGTAATGGCGGTTAGACAAGAGGAAATACAGACAGAAAATAGTATGAGCAAACGTTGGGGCCCAATCTTCCTAGAAAGAAAAGGATAGGAAGGACACTTACTGCAATCCAAAAAACCCTAAAACATACCAACTCTACTAATTGCAAAAACACCTGAGATCACACGACCTCTACCACCTAAATTAGTTCTCTGGTGTAACAAAACTAAGCTGCAGCCACTGAAAAACTGGAAAAGGCAAATGAACAAATAACAGTGGCTCAGATAAACTGAGAGGAGCACAAGCCCCCGGAGGGGACCTGGCTGACCTCCACAGAAGTGCAGGAAAAAATGCAAAAAGCAAGCACAAAAATAAAAGCAGAAAATATCTTATCTGTTAGCAGAAGATGCAGGCAATACTCAGCAAGCTTCCAAGTGAACCAGAAACCAAAGTTGAGACAAGAACAATTGATCACCGGCAACCCTGATGGGAGGGAACCTCCCTTATATAAGACCAGTCTGTAACTCCTGATTGCCAATCTTCACAATCTTCATTGAATGGTTCAGTACTGTTTGTAACCACCAGAGGGAGCTTCTGCTCAGAATTCATTTCTAACACATTCACAACAGTACCCCCCCTTGAGGACGGGTCACCGAACCCTCATTTGGGCAACCAGGTCGGTCAGGATGAGCTCTGTGATACGCACGGATCAGTCTCCTAGCATGGATGTCCGAAGCATACACCCAAGAATTGTCCTCCTGACCATAACCTCTCCACTTAACCAAATACTGGAGTTTCCGTCTAGAAAAACGAGAATCCAATATTTTCTCAACCACATACTCCAGATTGCCCTCAACCAAAACAGGGTCAGGAGGCGCAGCCATAGGAACCACTGGCTTGACAAACCTCTTCAATAAGGACTTGTGGAACACGTTATGGATCTTAAATGTCCCTGGAAGAAGTAAAAGAAAGGAAACAGGATTAAGAATCTCCATGATCTTATAAGGTCCAATGAACCTAGGCTTAAACTTAGGAGATGCAACTCTCATAGGGATATTTCTTGAGGACAACCAGACCAAGTCCCCCACTTCAAACCGAGGACCATCAGTCCTATGCCGGCTGGCAAACCGCTGGGCCCTCTCTTGAGAGAGGGACAACCTCTCCACTACCTGGTCCCAAATCTGCTGCATACGCTCCACAACAGAGTCAACACCTGGACAGACAGAAGCCTCCGTCTGTCCCGAAGAAAATCGAGGGTGAAACCCAAAATTGCAGAAAAATGGAGACATCAAAGTGGCAGAGCTAGCCCTATTATTAAGAGCAAACTCAGCCAAAGGCAAAAAAGAGACCCAATCATCTTGATCAGCAGACACAAAGCATCTCAGATAAGTCTCCAATGTCTGGTTTGTTCTCTCAGTTTGTCCATTGGTCTGAGGATGAAAAGCCGAGGAGAAAGACAATTGAACACCAAGTTTAGAACAAAAAGTCCTCCAAAATCTGGAAACAAACTGGACTCCTCTGTCAGACACAATGTTCTCAGGAATGCCGTGTAACCGAACCACGTGCTGAAGGAACAAAGGCACCAATTCGGAGGAGGAAGGCAACTTAGGTAATGGCACAAGATGTATCATTTTGGAAAACCTATCACAAATCACCCAGATAACGGTCATTCTCTGAGAAACAGGAAGGTCGGAAATGAAATCCATAGAGATATGGGTCCATGGTCTCTTGGGCACAGGCAATGGCATCAACAAACCACTAGAGCGAGAGCAAGGCTTGGAGCGAGAGCAAGTCCCGCAGGACTGAACAAATTCCCTGACGTCACGAGACAAAGTAGGCCACCAAAAGGACCGACTCACCAATTCTCTGGTACCAAAAATTCCGGGATGACCGGCCAACGCGGAACAATGAATCTCAGACATCACACTCTTTTTCCACCGTTCTGGGACAAACAATTTCCCAATAGGGCAGCGCTCGGGTTTATCCTCCTGACACCCTTCCAGAGCCAGTCTCAAATTGGGCGAGATGGCAGAAAGAACTACACCCTCTTTCAAAATAACAGCAGGATCAGATAACTCAGGAGAGTCCGCAAGGAACTCCTCGAGAGGGCATGCGCCTTAACATTCTTAGTGCCAGGAAGAAAGGAAACCACAAAATTAAAACGTGTGAAAAACAAGGCCCACATGGCCTGTCTAGGATTAAGTCGCTTGACTGATTCGAGATAAACCAGATTCTTATGGTCCGTGAGGACCACCACCTGATGTTTGGCTCCCTCCAGCCAATGTCTCCACTCTTCAAAAGCCCAGTTCATGGCCAATAACTCCCGATTACCCACGTCATAATTACGTTCAGTTGGAGAAAATTTTCGAGAGAAAAAGGCACAAGGGTTACTTTTAGAGGTCTCTGGATCTCTTTGGGACAAAACGGCACCTGCCCCAATTTTAGAGGCATCAACCTCCACCTGAAATGGCAGAGAAACATCAGGCTGCCGTAGAACAGAGCAGAAGTGAATCTCTGCTTAAGTTCCTGAAATGCAGAGACTGCCTCAGGAGGCCAATTCACCACATCAGAACCCTTTTTGGTCAAATCAGTCAATGGTTTAACAATAACAGAGAAATTACCAGTAAATTTACGATAAAAATTGGCAAAACCCAAGAATCTCTGAAGAGCCTTTAATGAAGTAGGTTGGACCCAATCACAGATGGCCTGAACTTTGACCGGGTCCATTTCAATAACAGATGGGGACAAAATGAATCCCAGAAATGAGATCCTCTGTACGCCAAAAAGACACTTTGATCCCTTCACATACAGAGCATTCTCTCTCAAAATCTGGAACACCATCCGAACATGTTTCACATGAGAGTCCCAGTCATTGGAAAAAATCAAGATATCATCCAAATAAACAATCAGAAATTTATCCACAAAATCCCTGAAAATGTCATTCATGAAGGACTGGAAGACGGAAGGAGCATTAGTGAGCCCAAAGGGCATCACTAGGTACTCAAAATGCCCCTCTGGGGTATTAAATGCCGTCTTCCATTCATCCCCGTGCTTAATGCGAATAAGGTTATACGTCCCCCTGAGGTCAAGCTTGGTAAACCAAGTAGCACTTTTCACCCTGGAAAACAGGTCAGAAATCAAGGGTAACGGATATTGATATTTCACAGTGATATTGTTCAAGAGACGATAATCAATACACGGCCTTAATGAACCATCCTTTTTGGCCACAAAGAAAAAACCGGCACCCAAGGGTGAAGAGGATGGTCTGATATGACCCTTCTCCAATGACTCCTTGATATAAGACCGCATAGCGTCATGTTCAGGTACAGACAAGTTAAAAAGGCGACCTTTAGGGAATTTACTACCAGGCACTAATTCAATAGCGCAGTCATAGCTCCTATGGGGGGGCAAAGATGCAGATTTACTTTCGCTAAACACATCAGAAAAATCAGTCAAAAAGTCAGGAACATCCTGAGCCTGGGGAGAGGCAGAAAAAACAGGAGAGTTGGCATTAACACATTGGAAGCTCCAACTGGTTACAGACACAGATTTCCAATCCAAAACAGGATCATGAGACTTTAACCAAGGGAAACCTAGTACAATAATGTCATGCAGATCATACAGCACCAAAAATTTGCAACTCTCCTGATGATCAGGTTCAACCCTCATTATCACCTGAGTAGAGAACTGGGGTTTATTCTCAGCCAAAGGGGTAGAATCAATCCCCAGTAGGGGAATAGACTTCCGTAGAGGTATCAAGGGAAACCCACAACGTTTAGCTAAATCAAAATCCATCAGGTTAATAGCTGCTCCCGAATCAACAAAAGCCTGAGCAGAAAATGTGGACAGGGAGCAAATCAGGGTAACAGTCAACAGAAATTTAGTCTGAACACTACCCAAGACAACTGAGCGTGCAAAACGTCTTCCACGCTTAGGGCAGACTGAAATAGCATGAGAGGCGTCACCACAGTAGAAACATAACCCATTGCATTTTCGAAACTCATGACGCTGAGCCCCAGAAGCCACTCTATCACACTGCATGGGTTCAGAAGCTGGTTCACAAGGCAACACTATTCCACGCATACCTCTACGCTCACGCAAACGTCTGTCAATTTGAATCGCTAATGACATAGAATCATTGAGACCAGAGGGAGCAGGGAAACCCACCATAACATCTTTTACATTCTCTGACAACCCTTCCGAAAAAGGGCTGCCAAAGCATCATCATTCCATTTGGTCAGGACTGCCCACTTTCGGAATTTCTGACAGTATAACTCAGCGTCCTCAAGCCCCTGATTTAATGCCAACAAGGTTTTTTCAGCTTGATCAGTGACATTAGGTTCATCGTACAACAACCCCAGAGCCAGAAAAAATGCATCAACATTACTCAAAACAGGGTCCCCAGGTGTCAGGGAAAAAGCCCAATCCTGAGGATCGCCGCGCAGGAGAGAGATGACAATTTGAACTTGCTGTGCTGCGTTCCCTGAGGACTTAGGTTTTAAGGCAAAAAACAACTTACAGTTATTTTTGAAATTCAGAAATTTAGCTCGATCCCCTAAAAACAAATCTGGCATGGGGATCCTAGGTTCCACAACCGGCAACCCTGCAGGATAGGTAGCAATACTCCGAACTTCAGTGGCAAGCTGATCCACACGGCCAGACAACTGTTCAAACTCCATTGAGAGAAAAAAAATCCTCAGCACCCAGAGAAAAAGAGGGAAAAAAAATGCAACAAACAGAAAAAAAAAAAAATCTCTGACAACTCTGACAACTTTTTTTTTTTTTTTCACACTATTTTTCCCTTCTGTGAGTACAATATAATTTTTTAGTTTGGCAGGTGATACTGTTATGATTTGGTAGCTGAGGAGAGCAGGCAAAAACGGCAATACAACAGAGAGGTTGGAATCTACTGGATTGCAGTACCCTGACTAACCACCACATCTAAAGGCAGCCGTGGAGCGTACCTACGTTGGTCCTAGACGCCTCATCACAGCCTGAGAGGTTAACTACACCTAAAGATAGAAAGGGGAAAGCTATCTGCCCCGGAGCAGATCCCCAAAGAACATAGGAAGCCCCCAAACATGTAATGGCGGTTAGACAAGAGGAAATACAGACACAGACAGAAAATAGTATGAGCAAACGTTGGGGCCCAATCTTCCTAGAAAGAAAAGGATAGGATGGACCCTTACTGCAATCCAAAAAACCCTAAAAAATACCAACTCTACTAATTGCAAAAACACCTGAGATCACACGACCTCTACCACCTAAATTAGTTCTCTGGTGTAACAAAACTAAGCCGCAGCCACTGAAAAAACTGGAAAAGGCAAATGAACAAATAACAGTGGCTCAGATAAACTGAGAGGAGCACAAGCCCCCGGAGGGGACCTGGCTGACCTCCACAGAAGTGCAGGAAAAAATGCAAAAAGCAAGCACAAAAATAAAAGCAGAAAATATCTTATCTGTTAGCAGAAGATGCAGGCAAGACTCAGCAAGCTTCCAAGTGAACCAGGAACCAAAGTTGAGACAAGAACAATTGATCACCGGCAACCCTGATGGGAGGGAACCTCCCTTATATAAGACCAGTCTGTAACTCCTGATTGCCAATCTTCACAATCTTCATTAAATGGTTCAGTACTGTTTGTAACCACCAGAGGGAGCTTCTGCTCAGAATTCATTTCTAACACATTCACAACAGGGGTCATTCAGATTCTTGTGAATCTTCGGTAATGTATATATAACAGGTTTAATTGGGCATTCAACCACAAGATATTTAGAAAGTTCCTGATCAATGAGGCCATCATGTAAGGCCTCATTGACCAACAAACGCAATTCCTTCTGAAAACGAACCGTAGGGTCCTGTGACAATCTAGAGTACATATCATCATCAGCCAACTGTCGTAATATTTCCCGCTTGTACGTATCACTACTCATAACAACCACTGCCCCACCCTTAATCTGCAGTTATTCCTTAGATAGACATGATGGATATGCGAGATGGATGCATGCTATATAATAGTTAGCCATGCATTTGGTTTTGTGGTGTTCCTCTATGATGCATATATTTCATGATATTGTGCTTATATATATGCGCCATATGTTTTTTCCATATATATTCTATATTGGATGATCGCACGATATATTACATGTGGAGTCTAAGCTGTATTGGACCGGTTATATCATATGGACAGTGCGTCCTTAATTGGCGTCTTGGATTAGACTCCATATCTATGATATCATACCTCCATAATGTTCCTTTAGTGTGGACATTGTGCAGGATTTTCATAGCTATGATTTTATGCATCATTAGAGAGACAGCATGGATTGCATGATCTTTAGCTGTATACGTTGCCTTGGTGATCGGGCGCACGCAAGTATCCTGTGCTTTCTCCTGTCTGTGCGGTGTCATGTGATAAGTCATGTGGCACCGCTGACAGGAATTGTTAGAGCGCGCTGATTGGTGGTACTGTGTGATGTGCATTTAGGGGCGTGGCTACAGGCGCCGTCAGCTGACACAGGCCTGGGAGGGATTCTAGGAATATGTGTGTTAACGCTGCTGATAGGTGCAGACTTGAACACATCTCTACACTGGGCTAGTAGGCTGAGATCTATTGGTGAGTATTGTGTTTACATTTTTTCTCATTGCAGGATTTGGTGGATGGCTACTATGGTGACCAGGATGCCTTTATATGATAGGTTCACGGATATGGGACACTATGTAATATGAGCATTCTTTATTCAATACTGTATGTTTCTTCACTTCCTGTGTGTATATGTACTTTTAATTTATTTTGATATGAAATTTATACCACTTTTTTATGTGTATGTATTAATTAATGTTGGCAGTTCCTTGTTTTTGATTGGTGGAATGTTATCCACTTCCTATATAAGGCTGCCATTTTTGGTGTTTGTTATGCTTGAAAAAGACCTATGGAGGTCGAAACGTAGCATCTGCCAAAATAAAGATATAAATTGATCTTCACCTGGATTGGTATGCTGTTCTTCATTCATTATTTGATCCCTCAAGGAACTTATCTAGATGTGTGGTGAGAACTTTGAACCCCCAGGTGTTTCACTAAAGTTTATAACGCCCGAGCCTGAAAATAAAAAAATCATATTTTTTCCACAAACATGATCTTTTAGTCCCCAACTTTTATTTTTCCAAGGGTAACAGGAGAAACTGGACCCTAAAAGTTGTCCATTTTGTCCTGAGTACGCTGATACCCAATATGTGGGAGAAAACTACTGTATGGGCACACGTCAGGGCTCGGAAGGAAGTAGTGACGTTTTGGATTGCAAACTGATGGAATGGTGTTGTGAATATGCTGGAGGCGGCTTCTGAGCTGGGGCTCCCTCCGGTGGTTGCTGAGGGTAATGAAATGATTACTGAATGGCCTTCAGCTGGCGCTGAATGGTAGGATATAAGTGGCCTGAGTTCCCAGCAGCCTTGCTGGTTATCAATTGTTTTTTCTGGTCTTGCTTGAAGCACTGCTAGTTTCCTGCTCTCCTTCAGATAAGTGTTTGCTGTTTTTATTTCCTCTGTTTGATTTTCTCTGCTGGTTTGCTGCTTGCAGTGGACTGCAGCCTGTTCCCCGTTTGTGTCTGCACTTTTGCTTTGCTCCTTTGTTACTTTTTATTTACTGATTAGCGTTTTGTTACACCAGAGATCTGATTTAGGTGGATGAGATCGTGTGATCTCAGGTTTTTTGGCAATCAGAAGTGTTGGTATTTTTGCTAGGGTTTTTTTGGATTGCAGTCAGAATTCTTTCCTGTACTTTTCTGTCTAGATAGATTGCGCCCCAGGGTTTGCTCATTCTATTTTCTGTCTGTGTCAGTGCCTTCTTCTTGTCTAACCGCCATTACATGTTTGGGGGCTTCCTTTTTTCTTTGGGGATCTGCTCCGGGGCAGATAGCTTTCATCTGCCTTAGATGTAGTTATCTCTCAGGCTGTGACGAGGCGTCTAGGATCAACGTAGGAACGCTCCACGGCTACCTCTAGTTGTGTGGTTAGTTCAGGTTACTGCAATCCAATAGGTTCCAGCCTCTCTGGTGTATTACCGCTTTTGCTATTTTTTTTTGCTATTTCTCCTGTTATGATCTGCTACAAGCACTAAGGAAAGGTGGGAATTCTGTCCCTACAATAGGACTGAGCTGGATCCCTAAGATGTAACGGGGAACCTGATCCTGCGACCAGACCCGCTAAAGTCCTCAGCTAGTCTGAACGAAGACCTATAGTTGCGAGGGAGGAATCCCTACAAGATCTAGGGACTGGGTGAAAAGGTGGACACCTCCTAACAGAAAGTGTAGCAGGGAATATAAAACAGAAAACAAATACTAAGAGATCCTAAGATCAAGCAAAACTGACAGAGTAAGGCACCTAAGCACCCAGCTAGCTTAAGAGTAGATAATACAATGAAGTCCAGCAAAGCCAGAAGGGCGGAGCCAGACTAAATAGGGTAAAAAGGTCATGTGACCAGCAAACTGAAACAAAATCTAACAAGAGGGTTCTAACAGTACCCTCCCTTCAAAGAGGATCCTCCGGATCCCCTAGGACTTAGGCTTATCCGGAAACCTCTTGTGAAACGCTCTAACAAGTCTAGACGCAGAAACATCATCCGCCCTCACCCATGAGTTATCCTCGGGTCCATAACCCTTCCAAGCGACGAGGTACTGCAAACTCCCTCTATACCGTCTAGAATTTAGGATGCGGGAAATCTCATATTGCCCGTCCTCCACCACCAGGGGAACAGTAGCCGAGACGTCTCCATCTGAGACCTCAGCTTTTTTCAAGAGAGAAACATGAAACACCGGATTAATCTTCCAGGAGGTAGGAAGCTCCAACTTAACAGCAGATTGGTTAACAACCTGAAGCACCTTAAAGGGCCCTACAAACTTGGGACCCAATTTCTTAGACGGAATCCTCAAGCGCAGATTCTTAGAGGACAACCAAACCATGTCACCAATAGCAAACAAAACCTCTTGTCGTTTTCTATCAAAATACACTTTGGATCTTTTGTTAGCCTCCTGAAGATTACCACGCACATCAGTCCAAACTCTCTCCAAAACAACAGAAAAATTCTCCTCTTCAGGTACAGCCGATCCCAACTTGGAAAATGACCCAAAAGACGGATGTCTTCCAGTACAACAAAAAAAAGGCGAACAACCAGCAGAAGCGGATGTATGATTGTTAAGAGCAAACTCAGCAAGTGGCAGAAACTCAGACCACCCCTCTTGATTATCAGTCACAAAACAACGCAAGAACTGCTCAACATCCTGGTTTTTCCTTTCTGTCTGGCCATTAGACTCAGGATGATATCCGGAAGAAAACGACAAATGAACTCCCAACCTGTCACAAAAAGCGTGCCAAAAACGAGCCACAAACTGAGGTCCCCTATCGGAAACAATGTCAGTAGGAACGCCATGTTGTTTGACTATTTCCTTGACAAAGGCCTTAGCGAGAGTCTTAGTGCAGGGCAGTTTGATGAAAGGAACCAAGTGACACATCTTGCTAAAACGGTCCACGACCACCCAGATGACAGTGAAACCCTCAGAGGGGGGAAGGTCAGTAATAAAGTTCATAGCCAAATGTGTCCAAGGTGCACTAGGGACCTCCAGAGGGCAAAGCAACCCCGCAGCAGGAGTATGAGAAGAGTATGAGGGCAGCGTTCAGGTTTATCCTCCTGACACCCCTCCAGAGCCAGTCTCAAATTGGGTGAGATGGCAGAAAGAACTACACCCTCTTTCAAAATAACAGCAGGATCAGGTAACTCAGGAGAATCCGCAAAGAAACTCCTCGAGAGGGCATCCGCCTTAACATTCTTAGTGCCCGGAAGAAAAGAAACCACAAAATTAAAACGTGTGAAAAACAAGGCCCACCTGGCCTGTCTAGGATTAAGTTGCATGGCTAATTCAAGATAAACCAGGTTCTTATGGTTCGTGAGGACCACCACCTGATGTTTGGCTCCCTCCAGCCAATGTCTCCACTCTTCAAAGGCACACATCATGGCCAATAAATCTCGATTACCCACGTCATAATTACGTTCAGTTAGAGAAAATTTTTGAGAGAAAAAGGCACACAGGTTACTCTTAAAGGTCTCTGGATCCCTTTGGGACAAAACTACACCTGCCCCAATCTCAGAGGCATCAGCCTCCACCTGAAACGGCAGAGAAACATCAGGCTGCCATAGAACAGGAGCAGAAATGAATCTCTGCTTAAGTATCTGAAATGCAGAAACTGCCTCAGGAGGCCAATTCACCACATCGGAACCCTTTTTGGTCAAATCAGTCAATGGTTTAACAATACCGGAGAAATTACCAATAAATTTACGATAAAAATTGGCAAAACCCAAAAATC
>JARQOD010007966.1:0-37391 GCA_033576555.1 Oophaga sylvatica
TTTAAAATGCCAGTACCACTCCCCCCCTTCCCGTATTTTTAAAAATGCACCCGTACCACTCCCCTGTCCTGTATTTTATTTCACGCACAGTACCACCCTCCCCCCCCCGTATTTAACATGGGAAGTATCCCCCCCCCTTCCCCCATATTTACACGGCCCCTTTCCCCCCCCTCCCCATGAAAAAATTTTCCGGGGGATTTTTAATCCTCCCCCCCTGTATATATACAATGACGTAACCCTTCCCCCCCTCCCCCAAAAAACCTGGGACCCGTACCCCCCCCCCTTCCCCCATATTTACCAAGCAAAGTTTCCACTCCTCCTGTCCCCCTTATATACTTGCCATAACCCCCCCCCTGTCCTGATTATATCACTTCAAATGGGAACCCCTCCTTCCCCCCCCTGTATTTATAAAAAGAAAAATACCTCCCCCTTTCTGTTTTTTAAAAAACTGCAAGTACCAACCCCCCTTTTTTCCGTATATATACAATGCCCCGTACCAACTCCCCCGTATATTACACTGCCCCCAAAAACCCTCCCGTATATATAACTGCCAGAAAACCCCCCCTCCTGTCCCGTATATTTACAATGCACAGTCCCCCCCCTCCTGTCCTGTTTTTTAAAATGCACAGTACCCCTTTTCCCCCCGTCCTGTAAATTTTACACTGCACGTTTCCCCTCCTCCTGTATAAAAAAATGCACAGTACCAAAAACCCCTTTTTCCTGTATTTATACCTTTTTAAAAACCTTCCTTTTGTCCCCCAAATATACACTGAAAAGTACCACTCCTCCCCCATATATAAAACTCAGTAACCCCCCCCCCTGTCCTGTAAATATAAAAAACACAGTACCATTCCCCCCGTCCCAAAAAATATACACTGCACAGCACCCCCCTCCTGTCCCCCATATATAAACTGCCCCAAAACACTCCCCTTCCCCCCCGTTATATATAAAGCACAGTACCACTCCTCCTCTCCTGTTTTTTATTCACAGCACAGTTTCCATCCCCCCCCATATTTACAATGCACAGAACCCCTTCCCTTTTTTTTATACTGAAAAGTAAAAAAATTTTCCCCCTTTAAAAATTACAAACTGACAGTACCACTCCTCCTGTATATAACATGCACATACCACTCCCCCGTTCTGTAATATTACTGCACAGAACCCCTCCTCCTGGGGTTTTTTTAAATACACGACGTAACCCTTTTCCCCCGGGCCTGTATATTTAAAAATGCCAAAACCCCCCCTCCCCCCCGATTTTTTACACTGCAAAGTACCCAATCATCCCTGTCCTGTTTTTATACACTGCACAGTACCACCTCCCCCATATATACATGCACAGTAACCCCCCCTCCCCCTTTTGTTTATATACATGCAAAATTAAAACCCCCCCTCCCCCCCTGAAAAATTTTTTCACTGCCCAGTTCCCTCTCCTGTTTGTATTTTAAACACTGCACAGGAACCCTTGTCCTGTATAAATACACTTTTTCCGACCACCCTCTGTTCTGTAAAATTTTAAACTGCACAGTACCCTCCTTTTTCCCCCCCTGTATAATTAAACAGCTCAGAACCAAAAATCCTCCTGTATATATAACCCCGCACAGTAGCACCCTCCTGTATATTTTTCATGCAAAGTACACTTTTCCCCCCGTATAAATTTTTTGCAAAGAACCCCCCCCTGTAAAAAATACCAAAGCACAGTTTTTCCCCTCCCCCTTCTTTTATAAACAAGCACCGTAACCCCCCCTCCCCCTTTTTTTTTTTACAATGAAAAGTACTACCCTCCCGTCCTGTATATTTAACACTGCATTTTAAAACCCCCCCCCTGTTTATATTTTAAAACTGTCCTCCTGTAGTATATACACTGCACTGTCACCACTCCTCCTGTATATATACACTGCACAGTAATCCTCCTGTATATATACATGCACAGTACCCACTCCTCCTGTATATTATACATGCACAGTACCACTCCTCCTGTCCTGTATATTTTCACTGCACAGTACCACTCCTCCTGTATATATTACACTGCACAGTACACTCCTCTGCCTGTTTATTTTATACACTGCACAGCACCACTCCTCCTGTATATATACAGCACAGTACCACTTCCTCCTGTATTATATCATCTGCCTGTACCACGACTCTCCTGTATATATACACTGACAGTACCACTCTCCTGTTTATATATACACTGCACAGTACCATCCTCCTGTATATATACACTGCACAGTACCACTCCTCCTGTATTATTACACGTACACTGTACCACAACCCTCCTGTTATGTATACATATACACTGCTACAGTACCACTCCTCCTGTATATATACACTGCACATGCCACTCCTGCCTGTATATTAAACTGCATGTACATCCTCCGTCTGTATATACACTGCACAAGACCACCTCCTGTATATATACACTGCCATGTACCACTCCTCCTGTCTGTATATACACTGCACAGTACCACTCTCCTGTATATATACACTGCACAGTTCACATCTCCTCTGTATATATACACTGCACAGACCAATCCTCTGTATTTATACATGCACAGTACCTCCTCCTGTATATATACACTGCACAAGTACCACTCCTCCTGTATATATACACTGCACAGTACCATCCTCCTGTATATATACACTGCACAGTTCCACTCCTCTGTATTATACATAACAGTACCACTCCTCCTGTATATATACACTGCACAGTCCCACTCCTCCTGTTATTAATACACTGCACAGTACCACTCCTCCGTGTATATATACACTGCACAGTACCTCCTCCTGTTTATATATTTACACTGCACAGTACCACTCCTCTGTATATTACATGCACAGCACCACTCCCTCTGTATATTTACACTGACAGTACCACTCTCCTGTATATATAACTGCCACAGTACCACTCCTCCGTATATATTACACTGAACAGTACCACTCCTCCTGTATATATACATGCACGCACCACTCTCCTGTATAATTCACTGCCTGTCCCCCTCCTGTATATATACACTGCACAGTACACTCCTCCTGTATATATACACTGCACAGTACCACTCCTCCTGTCCTGTATATATACACTGCCAGTACCACTCCTCCTGTTTTATAACATCACCAGTACCACTCCTCCTGTATATTATACACGGACAGACCACTCCTCTGTATATATACACTGCACGTACACTCCTCCTGTATTATACACTGCACATTTCCTTTCCCCTGTATTTTAACATAAATTTCCTTCTCCTGTCCTTTATTTACACTGCACAGCACCACTCCTGTATATATACACTGCACAGATAACACATCCTCTGTATATTAACTGCACAGTACCCATCCTCTGTATATATACACTGCACTACACTTTCCCTGTATATATACCAAAGTACCAATCCATGTATATTACACTACACAGTACCCTCCTCCTGTATTTTTATACACTGCCAGACCATCCCCCTTAATATAATTTCACAAAACCCTTTCCTTTCCCTTTTTTAAAATCCCCCGAAACCATTTTCTCCCCGCCCCCCTATAAAATACACGCACATTTACCCCTCCCCCGTCCTTATATATAACCACATACCACTCCTCCTGTTTAATACACTGCCCCCGCCCTCCCTGAAAAAATCACTGCGTCCCCTCTTTTTATTTTACGGGGACGTCCCCCTCCCCCTGATTTTTCATGACACCAAACCTTTTTTGTTTATATACACTCACCGTAAAACCCCCTTATTATACCTACGAAAACCCCTCCCCCGTATTTTTAAAATAAAGAAAAACCCCCTTTTATTTTACATGCAAGACCCCTCCTCCTGTTAAAAAAACTGCACATTTCCCCTTCCCCTGTATAAAACCTCCCCCAGAAAAACCCTCCCTTTATTTAACGCACAGACCACTCCTTTTTTTTTATAAACTGAAAAGAAAAACTCCTCCTGTATATTTAAAACAAAAATTTCAACCCCCCGTATTTAACCCACATTTCCCTTTTTCCCCCCTTTAACACTGCAATTTACCATCCCCTGTATATTTTAAAAAACCCAAACCAATCCTCCTGTATTTATACACCACAGAAAACCCCTCCCTGTTTATACACTGCCAGACCACCCCTTGGTAAATTTTCACGCACAACCCCCCCCCCTGTTTTTAAAATCACAGTCACCTCGTTTTTTAACCTCCACAGACCCACTCCTCCCGATTTATAAAATGCACGGGGCCAAAACCTCCCGTTTTTATACACATATGACATTATTTCCTTTGCGAAAAACCTGAGTTGCTAAATCTTTTTCTGCTTGTGGCTTCCTGACTTCACATTTTTCTCTTTCAGGACGGGTCCAGACACCTCGACTTCCTGATTTATCGGTGCTCGCAAACGATATTAAAGGGGTTTTCCGGTCTAAGCTGATAAGTCTACAGTCACACGTGTGACTGCAGACTTGTGAATCCCATATCCCAGCAAGCACACACTGTTTCGCCGGTTTCAGACCCGAGACCGGAGGATTGTATAAGTTATACATACATCGGCCGGTGGATGCGGCTCGCTCCTATACTTGTTGGAGTGAGGCCATGCCGTCCATTGGACATGCCACTAGGCAGCCGTATCACGAGTGTATGGAGCGAGGCCGCGCTCAATGGCCGGGGTTTAGGTATAACTCTTACATATCTCCGGTCCCGGGTCTGAAACCGGGTTGATTCCCCAGAGCGCAATGTGTGCACTGTGGGGATTCATAAGTCTGCAGTCACACGTTGTGACTGCAGACTTATAGGTTTTGACCGGACAACCCCTTTACCTAAAAGAAGCAGGGGTGCTCCATAGTGAAATCCTGATGCAGGCACAACCTAAAATATTTCCAGAATCCGTCCTTTCCTCAACCCTAAAATGTTAGTGCCCTCATCATCTCCCTCCTCAAACTACTGCAACATTCTTTTCTGTGGCCTCCCTAGTCATCCGCTTCTCCTCTCAGGCAAATCCCTTCATTGGCTCCCAATTCCCCAACGTATCCAGTTCAAACTACTAACACTGACCTAAGGTACTGTCACACTAAGCGATCGCACCAGCGACACGACCTGGCAGAGATCGTTTGTACATCGCTATATGGTCGCTAGTGCTTCCAAATAGGAAGATCTCATAAACGACACATCAGCGATCAGCGATCTGTATAACGACCTCGACGGTCGTTGGGGACCTGTCACACAGCATGTATTGTTAAAGATCCCGACCTCGATAGACGTGATTGAGCGCAACCATTTCCACGCCCCTCAGCACAGATTGGTGGTCACTGTATGTCATATGTCACAGCTCTCGCTTAGTGATTGGACGTCCACGTCATAAAAGACGACGCAAGTGGTTCATACGAATTTCCAGCATCGTTCCATTACTGCGTCCTGCTAGCCTTCTGCTTTGCAGCTACTGCGATCCAGTCTGTGCCGCTATTGCGTTTGCCCGACTAGAACGTTGGAGTTATCCACAAAGCGCTCTGAAACAATGGATGGGGGCGCAGTTTTCCGTTTTCATCTATTGCACCAATCGGAGCTGAGGGGCGTTACTAATGAAAACCCAGTCCCGCCTGTGCCGCTGACATGAGTCGCCAACGAGGTCGCTTGTCGTTCATAAAGGGTGTCAAACGCAGCGATTCAGGCTCACCAGCGGGACGCCAGCGACCAAAATACGGCCCAGAACGTTCAAAGCGATCAGCGACATCTCAGCGGGGGCCACATCGCTGCTACATGTCACACACAGCTAAGTCGCTAACGAGATCGCTACTGGACATAAAATCGCTGTCGCTAGCGATCTCACCTAGTGTGACAGGACCTCTACAAAGCCCTCCATAATCTGTCTCCTCCATATATCTGAAAAACCAATCCAATAAACGTATATAAAGGAAGAGGAAGAGATCCCAATAGATTAAAAACAATACTTTATTCTCCAATGTTAAAATGCGTATAAAAAAGCAAAATGCTGTAAGGAACACCTCAAAGCACCAAAAAGCCAAAGTATATTCTGGGGATAGTACATACAAATATTGGACTAATAGGTTAACATACCACATCTATATAGAGTATCAGTATATTTAATGCTGATGCAAAATAAATATATAAATGTACAACCCAGATGAGGCTAAAAGTCAAGCCCAAAAAGCAAAAAAAAAAACAAGGCCCAATGAAAATAACACCAGAGATAATACATTAAATCCTGAGCAAGGTAACTCAAGAAAACAAGGGGTTAATGGATTTAACAACAATATCATTTGTTAAATGCAAAATGCAGAGAGGTAAATTACCAAATATCCTCTAAATAAGAATGAAAATACCCCATATCAAAACAAAATCCATGTCGCATGGTGAAAAATTCATTACCTTCCGGTCAGTGGTGCTCGTGGTGTCCCCTCACCCCGACGCGCGTTTCGCCTCCTGCTTCTTCCGGGGCGTCAGGGTGAGGGGCAGCTGTGTAATAAATAGGTGCCCGCATAATCAAGTAATACCTTACCGACCAGTAACTGCAGCGCATCGTGGGTGGTCCTGTCTCCATGACGCGCTAACCCTCTGACGCTCAATGGCACGCAAGCCCTGAAGGCTTGTGTGTCAGTATCAGAGCATCATCAGAAGCGACGGAGGCAGGGCCACGATGAATGCGCACTCACCGAAGTGAGACGGTATCCGAGGACGGCGGCTGCTTCACTCTGACTCATTAGACGTCTGAGCGCAGATGGTCGGGTTCTGTGTCTTGGTTTTCATTTTAGTGTCACCATGAAACTTGTTACTTTTTTTCTATTTTGTCATCATTTCCTTTCATGGCCATTTTATGTGTATGTGGTATTGTGAGCCGGATGCATCCAATCCTGCCTTGTGTGATACTGTAAGCCATGTATCTTATCTTATCCTGCGTGATACTGAGCTCTGTGTATCTAATCCTATCCTGTGTGATAGTCTACTGAGCCGTGTATCTAATCCTATCCTGTGTGATATTGTCTACTGAGCCGTGTATCTAATCCTCTCCTGTGTGATACTAATTGCTGAGCAGTGTATCTAATCCTATCCTGTGTGATACTGACTGCTGAGCCATGTATCTAATACTATCCTGTGTGATACTGACTGCTGAGTCATGATCTAATCCTATCCTGTGTGATACTGACTGCTGAGCCGTGTATCTAATCCTCTCCTATGTGATACTGACTGCTGAGCCGTGTATCTAATCCTATCCTGTGTGATACTGACTGCTGAGCCGTGTATCTAATCCTATCTGTGTGATACTGACTGCTGAGCCGTGTATCTAATCCTATCCTGTGTGATACGGTCTGCTGAGCCGTGTATCTAATCCTATCCTGTATGATACTGTCTGCTGAGCTGTGTATCTAATCCTATCCTGTGTGATACTGTCTGCTGAGCCGTGTATCTAATCCTGTCCTGTGTGATACTGACTGCTGAGCTGTGTATCTAATCCTATCCTGTGTGATACTGTCTGCTGAGCCGTGTATCTAATCCTGTCCTGTGTGATACTGACTGCTGAGCTGTGTATCTAATCCTATCCTGTGTGATACTGACTGCTGAGCTGTGTATCTAATCCTATCCTGTATGATACTGTCTGCTGAGCTGTGTATCTAATCCTCTCCTGTGTGATACTGACTGCTGAGCTGTGTATCTAATCCTCTCCTGTGTGATACTGACTGCTGAGCCGTGTATCCACGCCGTCATGCAGTGTTGCAGCTTTCGCTATGACAGATTCTGAGAATGGATGTAATTATTTATTAAATTGTAACAAAAGTTATGAATAATGTCGACTTCTTTCTATAACAGCAAACTACAAGATTTTTTATTACTCAGCTGTTTCTTTTGCGCATAAAGGCAATACTAAACGTACCTGCAGTCCTATGTAACATTACACTGGGAAAGAGAACAGATTGTGCGATAATGGCAGTCCTATGTAACAGTGCACTGGGTACAGATAAATGTCAGGGGATACCTGGGGTTGAAGTGAAAAGTATCACCGCAGTCCCCTGCAAAGAAGACACATTTATGAACTGACCCAGTAAGTGCAATTCTGCCAATGGTCTGTGTGGAAACTGCATGTTACGGCGAGTAATCTGTACAAGTGAATTCAGTCACACCATCTAATCCAAGCCACATCTACAGTCACAGGGCCACATCTACAGTCACAGGGCCACATCTACAGTCACAGGGCCACATCTACAGTCACAGGGCCACATCTACAGTCACAGGGCCACATCTACAGTCACAGGGCCACATCTACAGTCACAGGGCCACATCTACAGTCACAGGGCCACATCTACAGTCACAGGGCCACATCTACAGTCACAGGGCCACATCTACAGTCACAGGGCCACATCTAGTCACAGGCCACATCTACAGTCACAGGGCCACATCTACAGTCACAGGGCCACATCTACAGTCACAGAGCCACATCTACAGTCACAGGGCCACATCTACAGTCACAGGGCCACATCTACAGTCACAGGGCCACATCACAGTCACAGGGCCACATCTACAGTCACAGGGCCACATTACAGTCACAGGGCCACATCTACAGTCACAGGGCCACATCTACAGTCACAGGGCCACATCTACGTCAAGCACATCTACAGTCACGAGCCACTCTACAGTCACAGGGCCACATCTACAGTCACAGGGCCACTCTACAGTCACAGAGCCACATCTACAGTCACAGGGCCACACCTACAGTCACAGGGCCACACCTACAGTCACAGGGCCACATCTACAGTCACAGGGCCACATCTACAGTCACAGGGCCACATCTACAGTCACAGTGCCACATCTACAGTCACAGGGCCACATCTACAGTCACAGGCCACACTACAGTCACAGGGCCACATCTACAGTCACAGGGCCACATCTACAGTCACAGGGCCACACTACAGTACAGGGCACATTACAGTCACAGGCCACACCTACAGTCACAGTGCCACATCTACAGTCACAGGCCACATCTACAGTCACAGGGCCACACCTACAGTCACAGGGCCACACTCTACAGTCACAGGGCCACATCTACAGTCACAGGGCCACATCTACAGTCACAGGGCCCCATCTACAGTCACAGAGCC
Source organism: Oophaga sylvatica (assembly GCA_033576555.1). Classification (NCBI taxonomy): domain Eukaryota; kingdom Metazoa; phylum Chordata; class Amphibia; order Anura; family Dendrobatidae; genus Oophaga; species Oophaga sylvatica. The sequence continues at coordinate 9,078 of JARQOD010007966.1, forward strand.
ACATCTACAGTCACAGGGCCACATCTACAGTCACAGGGCCACATCTACAGTCACAGGGCCACATTACAGTCACAGGGCCAATCTACAGTCACAGAGCCACATCTACAGTCACAGGCCACATCTACAGTACAGAGCCACATCTACAGTCACAGGGCCACATCTACAGTCACAGGGCCACATCTACAGTCACAGGGCCATCTACAGTCACAGGGCCACATCTACAGTCACAGGGCCACATTACAGTCACAGGGCCACATCTACAGTCACAGAGCACTCTACAGTCACAGGGCCACATCTACAGTCACAGAGCCACATCTACAGCACAGGGCCACATCTACAGTCACAGGGCCACATCTACAGTCACAGGGCCACATCTACAGTCACAGGGCCACATATAAGTTCTGACCCACTTACAAGATTCCAATGAGACATGGGACAAGCGGGTCAAAGTAGCTATCTTACATAGGACTGCAGGTGACACTACACTCTATTCCTCCTTTAAAAATTCAACCTGCTAAACGTTTATGGGTGCGTGGACACCTGACACTTCTCCTGCAGACCTCCCACTGGGAATTTGGTTGTGGAAATGTTGGGGTTAGTCTACAAATTTCACCTCTGCATTGCAAAGCGTGAAATCCACAGTAACATTCACATCACATGCACACGCTGAGGATTTCAGCTCCACAGCGATACTATGGGAGATCATGTCCAGGATCATCTCCTCTGATTGGCCGCGAGGTTTCGTCTTGTAGATCCTGGTGCGTCTTGCTGTTTTCCTCTCTCTGTGACGCGGGAATCATGTCCGGTCTGTGGCTCTCTCGACCTTCCACCTGATGCCCCGGGATGTGTAGAAGTCCGACTATTTGTAGCCAGGTTCTTACTGTCCGTCCCTATGGTGAAGGATCGGGGGGAGCCGGACCGCTCAGAGTTATTTTGTACCATTTTGCCTTCAGTTCCTTTCCACTCCTGTAAAAAGTACAGAATTTCTTCTGAAGGGCCGATAATCTTCAGCGTTCTGGGGGCTGTTTTAAATGAACAGATGTTACGTTTGTGTAAATAGTCCCCTACTTTACACATTTCTTCTTTCGAGCCAGTCACCAACTCAATGTTTTCTGCTCTAAGGAGATTTTGATAATTGTCAAAAATTGTTTTAATTTGATCACAAGCCGTTTTAAAGTGTTCTGGTTTCTCTGGTGCCCGTGAGGTCAGAGTGATGCTGGTAAAGCCTTCGTAGTTTTCGTTCTTTATATCAATGCCGTATTGTCTTAGGATCGGATCAATCGTCTTTCGCTCGAATGTTTGTACATATCTGAAGACTGTGTCGTCCGCATGGAAGCTAACGGGCTCGGAGAGCTTTTGAACATGTGTCGGTGATGGTGCTCCAGAACCTGCTGCATCTTGCTGTCTTCCTGTGACGTGGGAATCATGTCCAGTCTCTCGGCTTTTCGACCTTCCACCCGATGCCCCGGGATGTGTAGACATCTCTCTATTTGTAGCCAGGTTCTTAATGTCCACCCCTATGGCGGAGGATTGGGGGGAGCCGGACCGCTCAGAGTTATTATGCACCATTTTGCTTCCAGCTACTTTCCACTCTTGCAAAAAGTTTAGAATTTCGTCTGAGAGGCCGATAATCGTCAGCGTTCTGGGGGCTGTTTTAAATGAACAGATGTTACGTTTGAGTAAATAGTCCTGTATGTTAATAATTTCTTCTTGCGAGTCCATTGACAACTCAATGTTTTCTGCTCGAAGCTGGTTTTGATAGAAATCAAAAAGTGTTTTAATTTGATCACAAGCCAATTTAAATCGTTCCGGCTTCTCTGGTGCCCGTGAGGTCAGAGTGATGTGGGTAAAGCCTTCGCAGTCTTCTTCATTTATATCAATATCATGTTGTTTTAGAATCTTATTAATTGTCTCTCGTTGGAATATTCCTACATATCTGCAGACTGCACCGTCTGCAAGGAAGCTAACGGGCTCGGAGACTTTTCGGACGCGTGTTGGCGTCATCGCTGTCCTTGTAGATGTCTCACGGGAACTCGTCGCTGTAGAGGAATGCTGGGTTGGGCTCTTTCTTGTGACATTGTCTTGCTCCTCCAAGTGTCCACTTTCTTCCGACTGTCGTCTACTGAGACGGCATGATGATGATGATGATGACCTGCGTTCTGGGGTTAGGGGAACATTCTGGGGTGCTCTTCGGCCCATCTCTTCTGATAGATGTTTTCTTGCTGTAGGCTCCAGTGGGGAGAATTGTTTCTCTATAGGTTCCTCTCTAGAGAGGATTCCATACAGATCCATGCGACATCTTCCCAAATCACTGAAGTCCCCTTTGATGGTGAGTACTAAGCCTTTCTCCTGGTATATAGAAAGCCTGTGCCGCTCCAGGAGCCTCTTCACCTCGGACACATTGCGGAAATGTGACAAGTCCAAGTCCGTTGTAATCGGCATGGAGAACTGTAGAGAAAGAAACAATGAAAAAGTGTAATATCAACTGAAAGGGTTAAAGACGATCGTCCTCTGAAAAGAGAAAAGTTCGGCAAATTTCTCACATACTGTTTACAGTCAGATGCTGCAAACCAATCCTCACCTAGTCCTGATGACACAGCAGAAGGTTCGTTACAATGTATCAGTATAGGTAACACTGCAGCTTTTCAATGCACAAATCATTGACAGCAAGCAGGTGTTGGACATGGTGAGAAGTATTGAAGCATATTAGAAAATCTACATAACTTACAATAAAAATCCAAATACTCAGCAAAGAAGTAATAAAATCAAAAGGGTCACACGTAGAGCTAGAGGATTGGGGTCTTGGGATGTTATACATGATTCCCCAGCTTCAGATTTCCCCTTCAGAAATGATCCAGAAACTAGCAGATTCTGAGAATTGGAATGTGCTGGCTCATTGTCACGGGTGTGTCGCGGCGGAGATCGTCGCGATTGCACACCCTGACTTCGCACAGCTGAGTTTCTGGTGCTGGGTGTTTTTCAGCACTGAGGGAGTTAATTCTTTCTCTCTCGATGCTGGACAGACCAGCCTCGCCCAGCTGCGATTGATGTTTTGTTAATTAGCTTCCTTCATATACCTGCTGGTCTGCTGGGGAAGTTGTCGGTGAAAGCATTCATTCAGACCAGCAGAGCGGATCGTTTCTGAGAAGACTAAAGGTACTGCCACACTTAGTGATCTCGTTAGCGATCTCAATAACGACGCAAGCTAATGAGATCGTTTTCGTGATCGTTTTAATGTCTCTAGTAGCTGCCACACTTAGTGATCTCGTTAACGACTCAAAAGCGGTTAGCGATCTCATTAACGACTTTAACGGTCATTGCGATGTAAAAAACAGCGCACATCGCTCACAAAAGGTGCCAGACACAGCGATATAGGCTCACCAGCGGGACGCCAACGATCTAAATACGGTCCAGAACTCTAGTGAACGATCAGCGAGATCACAGCAGGGGCCACGTCGTTGCTACATGCCACACACGTTAGCGTCACGAACGAGATCGCTAAATAGTGACGTATTTTAGCGATCTCGTTAGCGACGCTGTTTAGTGTGGCATACCCTTTAAGCTAAGAGTGCCTGTTGTGGTTTTTCCTCTCCTCGCTTATTGTTTATCTTCTTAACCTTTTGTGTTCTTCTGTAATGGAAGTTTTGTATGCAAGGCAGTGTTTTCTTTACCCCCTGTCTGTCTCGTTTGTATTTGACTGTGTGTAAGCTGTTGCCTGCCCATTCCCTGTGGTGGTAATCAGGGTCCTTCTCAGGACTAGATTACAGTGGTCAGGGATCTACAGGAGACAGGGTTACGCTGGCGGCCTGGACCTCTGTACCATTAACAGTACCTCCAGGTAGAGGGACTAGTCAGGACCCCAGTTCAGGGTCAGCATAGACCCCGGTCCACCTCTATCCGGAGACAGCGTTTCACGTGCACAGTATAGACCCACTATACATTGGATATTATGTCAGGTAAGACATTGCTGGCAGATTCTACGTATACATGTTGATATTTTCTATAATATGAAATATTGAGTGTTGTCTCATTAGATATATGTTACTATCATAGAATATATCTGTTATACGTCGTGACATTTTCACCGGCCACTTCTAAAAGATTCTCCCCAGCTACCATGGATCCAGTAGCCCAGTTAGCTCAGCAGTTGCAGAGTTTGTCCATGGAGCTGAAGTCCAAGGTTTTGTACCCCCGGGAGCAAACCAGATCTGAACCTAAAGTAGCTCTCCCGGACAGGTTCACTGGTGGGCGGGACAAATTTTTTACCTTCCGGGAAGCATGTAAATTATATTTTCGGCTACGGCCTCGGTCTTCGGGGAGTGAAGACCAGAGGGTGGGAATTGTCATCTCGCTCTTACAAGGGGACCCTCAATCCTGGGCGTTCTCTCTTCCTCCAGACTCCCCGGCTCTCCAGTCAGTAGATCGATTTTTTACAGCCCTGGGTCTGGTGTATGATGACCCGGATCGGGTCTCCCTTGCTGAAATGAAGTTACGCAAGATACAGCAGGGAGATCGTCCGGCGGAGGAATTTTCTTCTGAGTTTCGTAGGTGGGCCACGGATACTCAGTGGAATGACCCAGCTCTTAGGAGCCAGTTTTGTCAGGGATTATCTGACAAATTAAAAGATGTGTTGGCTCAGTATGATTCTCCCCCGTCACTGGAGGCCGCTATGGCCCTTGCGATTCGCATTGATAGACGGCTTCGAGAGAGGTGCGATGTAACTCCGCCCCCTGTGATGACTCCACCTTCTACTATAGTCCCTCATATTGAGGTTCCCCTGGTTTGTTCTGAGGAGCCTATGCAGTTAGGAGGGACATCGTTTCGAGGGAGGGGATCGGCGGTGCGCCGCAAGACAGGAAAGTGTTACTTCTGCGGGAGAAAGGGACATTTTGTTGGGGGGTGTCCATCCCGTACTTTGCTGAGCAAGGAGTCGCCGGAAAACTGTTGATCCCAGGTTGTGTGGTGGACGACAATCTGGGAGTATGTATTTCGTCCCCAAGTCCGTCTCAGTTTCTCGTGCCAGCGGAGGTGGTGGTAGGTACAGGAACTGAGAGGATTCCTGTTCTTCTGGATAGTGGGGCCGCGGCTAATCTGGTGGACGCTCGGTTTGCCCAGGTGCAAGGTATGCAACTGAGTGTATTTGTAAGGTTCTGTGTACATGTTCCTGAAACTCAGTTTGTTCGTCAGCCATTTTACTTTCTGTCTTGCTGCAGCTATCTTGCCCTCAGTCAAAATGGAGTTTCCAGCTTGCATGTTCCCGCCCTGATTCTCTCCTTTTGCTTCTTAAGCAGCCACAGCTGAGCAATCAGTGCTTCAGAATCTAGCCTGCAGTGAACCTGTGACCTGACTCCTAAAGCCTTGGACCTTGTACTCCAGCTATTCCTACTGAGGAACTCTGAAGCACTTGTGGACTCTGGAACCCTGCTCTTTGAAAGACCCACGTTTGCATGGACTTACGGTAACAGAGAAGAAGATCCTGAACCTGTTGTGGAGAGTGATTGCTGAGCTTAGATTACTCTGGCCTGCTGTGTCTCCTGCTTCTGTGTCTGCAAACTGTGTGACTATTTTTGCCAACTTGTATGAAGTAATACAAGACTTTCTATATCAAACCTGTGTCTCATGTATTTTCATCGCACCCAAGCACAAGACACTATATGAACTGTACCACATACATTACAAGATTCTGAAGCCAAAACGTTAGTGTCTGCTGGGTCTGGAAAGGCTGTGTCTGCTGTAACTGTGGATATCGGATGTCCGGTTGTACTTTCTGTGATGACAGTGGTTGTGACTTCTCACAACCATTCCAGGTGAGCAATTCCCTTAAGTGTTTTTTTTTTCTGCAGTGTTACCACAGGTAAACACTATTGTTTTTTTTTTTTTCTTTTCTCTTTTTTGTCTGCTGTAACTGTGGATATCAGATGTCCGGGTGAACTTTCTGTGATGATAGTGGTTGTGACTTCTCACAACCATTCCAGGTGAGCAGTTCCCTTAATTTTTTTTCTCTCTGCAGTGTTACCACAGGTAAACACTATTGTTTTTTTTTTTCTCCTCTCCTCTTCTTCCAGTACTCCTGTCTTAAAAGATCTGGAAAATGGAGGCCCGCATAAAGGAACTTTGCGGAGTGACTGATAATATCCTTGCAGATTTGCAGAATATAAAGACCCGTTTTTCAAGCCTACAGGACCTCACTAATCACAATTTGCAAGTGTTTGGACAGACTGCCCAGGATTTGCGAGCCAGGATTGAGGTTCTAGAAGAGCGAGTCCAGGCTCCTGCCGTAGCCCCGAGTTCTGGGATTCCCAAGTTGCCCCCTTTTCGTTTTGGCGGTGAACGTGAGAAATTCAGGGGATTTATTAATCAATGCAATCTTTTTTTTTCTGCACATGCTTCACAATTTCCCACTGAACGATCTAAGGTGCTTACTATAATTATGTTGCTTACCAACAAGGCTTTGATGTGGGCAAACCCTCTGATTGAGACTGAGGATGATTGTTTGAATCACCTTGAAGCTTTTATTTCAGCCATGGGGCAGGTGTTTGATGACCCCAATCGAGGTGCAACAGCTGAAGCAGCCATGTTAGCTTTGCGCCAAGGTAAGCACTCGGTAGCTGAATATGCCTTGGATTTCAGGAGATGGGCCCTTGATACCACCTGGGACAGTTCCGCCAAAAAATCTATTTTTCGAAAAGGGTTATCTTCACTGATTAAGGATGAACTTGCTCGTGCCGACCCTCCCACTGCGTTAGGTGACTTTATTAACTACTGCATCCGTATTGATACTCGTCTGACTGAACGCAGGCAAGAGAGATGGTTCGAAAGCAATCGCACTAACCTTTTCCTACCTTCCTCTCCAGCTAAGGAACCTTTGAGTAGGATTACACGGGAACCTGAACCTGAACCCATGCAGGTAGACTCTTTACAACGACGGGTTAGTGATGCACGCAAGGAACATCGTTTTAAGGAGAATCTATGTTTCTATTGTGGTAAGTCAGGGCACTTCATTATAAACTGCCCCAGCCGTTCTCGTAAGACTACTGCAGCTCTCATTCATTGTGAGTGTTGCGAGAGGGGATCTGTCAGGTCCGAGCCTCAGGCTCCAGAGAGATCTGCAGCAACAGATCTTGATTTCTCGGACTTAAACTCCGTTACCTCTGAGGACGTTGACTGTGTAAACGCTGCCATTTTTCAAGTTTCCTCAGCGGTGTCCCAGCTGAGTTGTAAGAAAAACAATTCTCATTGCTTTCTTTCCATCAAACTCTGGGTTGACTCAGCTTGGGTGTCTAGCTCTGCTATGATCGACTCAGGGGCAAGTGGAAATTTTATGGATGTCTCCTTTGCTCTGAAACAGGGATACGTTCAGTGAAGAAGGCTACTCCAGTACAGATGGAAACTGTGGATGGCTCCCTGCTGACCTCTGGACCAGTGGATCAGGAAACAGAGCCTTTGAGGGTTCTTATGGGTAAAGATCATCAAGAGAAACTGTCCTTTATGCTTATCTCTTCTCCTCACTTTCCCATTATTCTAGGGCTACCATGGCTGCAGGCTCAGAATCCTACCATTAACTGGGAGACCAAGGAATTACACTTTCCAGAGAAACAGATGAGTCCAAAAGTTTCAGCTTGCTCTGTTCCTAAAGGAACCATGTCAGTCCTGAACTACCAGCTGTATACCAGGACTATGTGGATTTATGTGACAAGAAGAACGCTGACCAGCTTCCTCCTCACCGTCCATATGATTGTCCAATTGAATTATTGCCTGGAGCAGAGATACCTTTTGGTAAGATCTACCCCCTGGCGGGGCCCGAGCTAAAGGCTTTAAAGGATTACATAGACGAAAATCTAGCCAAGGGCTTCATACGCCCCTCTTCATCTCCTGCAGGTGCACCCATCTTCTTTGTAAAGAAGAAAGATGGATCTCTAAGACCATGCGTAGACTATAGGGAACTCAATAAGGTTACTATTAGAAACCGTTATCCATTGCCTTTAATCCCTGAGTTATTGGAGAGAGTGCGACATGCCAAAATTTTCTCTAAACTAGATCTTCGTGGGGCCTATAACTTAGTCCGTATTAGACCTGGGGATGAATGGAAGACTGCATTCAGGTCACGCTATGGACACTTTGAATATCTAGTTATGCCTTTTGGTCTGAGTACCGCCCCAGCCACTTTCCAACACTTGGTGAATGACATCTTCAGGGATCTCCTAGATACATTCGTGGTAATTTATTTGGATGATATTCTAATTTTTTCTAACTCCACAGAGGAACATCATGGACATGTGAGAATGGTCTTGGAACGTCTAAGACAAAATCATCTTTACATCAAACTTGAAAAGTGTGAATTCCATAGGACCGAAATTCAATTTCTGGGGTATGTACTGTCTACACAAGGAATTAGTATGGATGGAAGCAAAACCCAAGCCATCAAGGATTGGCCAAGTCCTAGAAATGTGAAGGAGGTACAGCGCTTCATCGGGTTTGCCAACTTCTATAGACGTTTCATTAGAAATTTCTCTGAGGTAGTGTCACCTATCACCCAACTTACCCGGAAAGAGTCTAGGTTCTCCTGGACTCCCCAAGCCCAGGAAGCATTTTCCCGTCTAAAAGATAAATTTACCACTGCACCTATCCTAGTACATCCCAACCCCGAGCTTGCCTTCATAATAGAGGTGGATGCTTCAGACTGTGCCGTTGGAGCTATACTCTCTCAGAGAACAGGTGAGAAGAATGTCTTGCATCCCTGTGCCTTCTTTTCCCAGCAGTTGTCTTCGGCTGAGAGGAACTACGATGTGGGCAATAGAGAGTTGTTGGCCATTATTGCCGCCTTCAAAGAATGGAGACACCTTCTTCAGGGAGCTGCACAGCAAATAGTCGTCCTGACAGACCATCGTAACCTTGAGTTTATCAGGTCGGCTAAGTGCCTGACTCCTCGCCAGGCTCGCTGGAATCTTTTCTTAAACCAATTTAATTTTATCATTTCTTATAGACCAGGATCGCGCAATGGAAAGGCTGATGCACTCTCTAGGATTTACTCAGCAGAGACACGTCCAATTACTCCTCCTAAGACTATTCTTCCTGACTCTAGATTCCTAGGAGTAATTCATAATCAAGACCTACTTAAGGACATCAAGGAAGCATACCATGCGGATTCCTTTTTGGCACAACCCCCAAGGGACGTAAGTCTTGTCTTTAAGAATGGTGTGTGGATTCAGGGACAACGCCTGTATATTCCTGAAACAGTCAGATTGAGAGTATTGCAACTCATTCACGATTCCAAGATAGCTGGGCATAGAGGAATTCTAAAGACACAGGAATTTCTCTCTCGTTTCTTTTGGTGGCCCACTTGCAGGAAGGATGTTTTAAACTATGTCACTTCATGTGAAGTCTGTGCAAGATGCAAAACACCTCGCTCCTCACCAACTGGTCTGTTACAGCCTCTTCCCACCCCGTCCCCCGTGGGGATCCATTTCTATGGACTTCATTGTGGAGTTACCAACCTCTCAAGGGAAGAACACCATTCTAGTGGTGGTTGACCGTCTAACAAAGGCAGCTCATTTTATCCCTTGTGTCGGCTTACCCACTGCAAAACAGACATCAGATTTGATGATTAAAGATGTGTTTCGCTTACATGGAGTACCGGATGAGGTTATTTCGGATCGAGGGGTGCAATTCACTTCTAGGTTTTGGCAAAATTTCTGTGCAGCATTGGACATTAAAGTAAACCTTTCTTCTGCTTTTCATCCCCAGACTAATGGACAGACCGAACGAACCAATCAAACCCTGGAGCAGTATCTCCGCTGCTTTATCTGCCACCTACAGGATGATTGGGTGGATCTACTTCCATTAGCTGAGTTCTCGTATAACAACTCTCAGAGTGCCTCCACTAAGCAGTCTCCTTTTTACTCTAATCTAGGTTATCATCCTAACATTCTACCACGATTTCCCATAGAAACGCCTTTACCAGCAGTGGCTGAAAGAATCACGTCTTTACAGAAGAATATGGATCTTCTAAAGGAGAATCTGGAATCGGCTCAGGAAAGGTACAAGAAAGCAGCAGATAAATTTCGTAAACCTGCACCAGCTTTCAAGGTAGGAGACTTGGTCTGGCTGTCAACCAGAAATCTTAAGTTAAGGATTCCATCGTCTAAGTTGGGACATAAGTACATTGGACCCTATAAAATCAGTAAAATTATAAGTGCCGTTGCTTGTCGTCTTCAACTGCCCAGAACTATGAGAATTCACCCTGTCTTTCATGTATCCCTACTAAAGGCTGCGACACCCAATACGTTTCCTGGACGTTCTTCTCCTTGCCCTGACCCAGTGCTAGTCGATGGTCAGGAAGAATTTGTGGTGGAAAGGATTTTAGATTCCAGGTTGTATAGAAATCAGTTACAATATCTGATTAAATGGCAGGGCTACCCAGTGGAGGACAACTCATGGGAACCAGTCAATAACGTTAATGCTCCTCGCTTGCTCCGTCAGTTTCATCAGAGGTACCCACACAAGCCTGGCCTGAGGTCATCCGGAGGTTGTCCCTAAGGGGGGAGTAATGTAAGGTTCTGTGTACATGTTCCTGAAACTCAGTTTGTTCGTCAGCCATTTTACTTTCTGTCTTGCTGCAGCTATCTTGCCCTCAGTCAAAATGGAGTTTCCAGCTTGCATGTTCCCGCCCTGATTCTCTCCTTTTGCTTCTTAAGCAGCCACAGCTGAGCAATCAGTGCTTCAGAATCTAGCCTGCAGTGAACCTGTGACCTGACTCCTAAAGCCTTAGACCTTGTACTCCAGCTATTCCTACTGAGGAACTCTGAAGCACTTGTGGACTCTGAACCCTGCTCTTTGAAAGACCCACGTTTGCATGGACTTACGGTAACAGAGAAGAAGATCCTGAACCTGTTGTGGAGAGTGATTGCTGAGCTTAGATTACTCTGGCCTGCTGTGTCTCCTGTTCTGGGTCTGCAAACTGTGTGACTATTTTTGCCAACTTGTATGAAGTAATACAAGACTTTCTATATCAAACCTGTGTCTCATGTATTTTCATCGCACCCAAGCACAAGACACTATATGAACTGTACCACATACATTACAGTATTGGCCAAACCTATCCCTATATTCTCTATTGACGCCAGGCCTCTCGGTCAAGGTAGCTTTGTGCAAGCCGTGCATAACATAGACCTTCGAGTGGGGCAATCATAAAGAACTATTGTCTTGTTATGTGTTGGAGGGCCTTCCCACTCCTATTGTGTTGGGACTTCCTTGGTTAACTAAACATAACCCAGTTATTAATTGGCAATCCAGAGAGATAAGCCAGTGGGGTGAATTTTGCCATAGTAACTGCATGAACACGGTCATCGGTGCGGTCGTGCCTAGAACCTTACCTCCTTTTCTGGAGGACTTTGAGGATGTGTTTTCAGAAGAGGGGTGTCAAGAATTACCTCCTCATCGCGCATATGACTGTGCTATAAAATTGCTTCCTGATGCTAAGTTACCTAAATCTAGGTTATATAACCTTTCTGGTCCTGAGAGGCAAGCTATGAAGGATTATATTTCGGAAAGTCTGGCCAAAGGGCATATTAGACCTTCATCTTCCCCAGTGGCCGCGGGGTTCTTCTTTGTGAAGAAAAAAGATGGAGGCCTACGCCCTTGCCTGGATTTCCGTGAACTTAATCGGATTACGGTCCGAGATCCGTATCCGCTCCCACTTATTCCTGATCTCTTCAATCAGATTGTGGGCGCCAAATGGTTCTCTAAGTTGGATCTCAGGGGGGCGTATAATCTGATTAGGATAAAAGAGGGGGATAAGTGGAAGACGGCGTTTAACACTCCGGAAGGACATTATGAGAACCTTGTCATGCCTTTCGGTCTGACTACTGCCCCGGCGGTGTTTCAACATTTTGTTAATGACATCTTTCGCCACCTAGTGGGACAGTTTGTTGTTATTTATCTAGATGACATCTTAATTTACTCGCCGGATCTTGTGTCTCATCAGGAGCATGTGAGACAGGTGTTGCAGATCTTGCGAGACAATAAACTGTACGCCAAATGGGAGAAGTGTGTATTCGCCGTACAGGAACTTCAGTTTTTAGGATTCCTGGTGTCAGCTTCTGGTTTCCGTATGGACCCTGGGAAAGTGAAGGCAGTGCTTGAATGGGATCGGCCAGAGGATCTTAAAGCACTGCAGCGTTTCCTGGGGTTTGCTAACTACTACCGGAAATTTATTTGTAATTTCTCATCCGTTGTCAAACCTCTCACTGACATGACAAGAAAAGGGATGGATTTTTCTAGGTGGTCTGACAAGGCTTGTCAAGCATTTTCCTCCTTGAAAAAATGTTTTGCTTCAGCACCCATACTCATCCAACCTGATGCATCACAACCGTTCATTGTGGAGGTGGATGCGTCTGACGTAGGGGTGGGTACGGTATTATCTCAAGGTCCGTCCCTGGTAAATGGCATCCGTGCGCTTTCTTCTCTAAAAAATTGTCGTCCGCCGAGAGGAATTATGATGTCGGCAATAGGGAACTCTTGGCCATTAAGTTGGCTTTTGAAGAGTGGCGTCACTTTTTGGAGGGGGCAGTCCACCTGGTCACCGTCATTACTGATCACAAGAACCTGCTGTATTTAGAGTCTGAAAACGTCTGAATTCCAGACAAGCTCGATGGTCGTTGTTTTTTACCAGGTTTAATTTTGTCGTCACATATCGTCCTGGGTCAAAAAATGTAAAGGCTGATGCCTTATCTCGTAGTTTCCCAGGGGCCGGGAAAACGGAGGACCGGTTCCTATCCTTCAGGAGGGAGTTGTTGTGTCGGCTGTATGCTCTGAGCTTGAGGAGGAGATATTGGAGGCTCAGGGGGACGCCCCTGTAGGACCTCCAGGGAAACTGTTTGTTCCAGATCAGTTAAGACAAAAGGTTATCGAGGCACACCATAATTCTGCTTTGGCAGGACACCCAGGGAGTAAAGCAACTGTGGATCTCGTTTCTCGCCGGTTTTGGTGGCCTAACTTAAATAAAGAGGTGGTAACTTTTGTCGCGTCCTGTGGGGTATGTGCGCGCTCTAAGACCCCACATATCCGTCCGTCTGGGGCCCTTTTACCGTTGAAAATCCCGGAGCGTCCATGGACCCATCTGTCTATGGACTTCATTACGGACCTCCCTCCGTCTTCAGGTAAAACTGTCATACTAGTTGTAGTTGACAGGTTCAGCAAAATGGCACATTTTATTGCTCTTCCTGCTCTTCCTAATGCTAAAACTCTGGCGCAGGTGTTCATTGGGGAGATTGTGAGACTTCACGGGTTGCCTTCCGATGTGGTGTCGGATCGGGGGTCTCAGTTTGTGTCCAAATTCTGGAAGGCATTTTGTTCTCGTCGGGGGATGCAATTGTCATTTTCTTCGGCTTTTCATCCGCAGACCAATGGTCAGACAGAGCGTCTGAATCAGAGCTTAGAGACATATCTCCGGTGTTTTGTCTCAGAGAACCAAGAGGACTGGGTCTTCTTTCTTGCCTCTGGCAGAGTTCGCTCTTAACAATAGGCGGAGCGAGTCCACTGGTAAGTCCCCGTTTTTTGGGGCATATGGTTTTCACCCCCAGTTTTGTACTTTCAATGGGGGGGGCTCTTCTGGGGTTCCTGAGGAGGAACGATTTTCGTCGTCACTTGCTTCAGTGTGGAGAGGAGTACTGAATAATCTGAGCACTATGGGGAACCGATACAAACGTATGGCTGATAGGAGGAGAGTGTCTGGTCCAGACCTAAGTGTGAACGATCGGGTATGGTTGTCTACCAACAATATAAAACTTAAGGTTCCCTCCTGGAAACTGGGTCCCAGGTTCATCGGGCCATACAGGATCAGTTCTATAATTAATCCTGTGGCTTTCCGTCTTGACCTCCCTCCTACGTTTAAAATCCACAATGTGTTCCACAAATCGTTGCTTAAGAGGTACGTGGCACCAGTTATACCGTCACCTCTACCTCCTCCTCCAGTGGTGGTCAATGGTAATTTGGAGTTTCAGGTATCGAAGATCATTGACTCACGTCTGAATCGCCGGTCCCTTCAGTACCTTGTTCATTGGAGGGGGTATGGTCCTGAGGAGAGGATGTGGGTTTTTGTGTCGGATATTAACGTAGACCGATTGGTTCGGGCCTTCCACACTACTCACCCAGATAGACCAGGCCCTGAGGGTCCAGAGGCCCCTCGTAGAAGGGGGGGTACTGTCACGGGTGTGTCGCGGCGGAGATCGTCGCGATTGCACACCCTGACTTCGCACAGCTGAGTTTCTGGTGCTGGGTGTTTTTCAGCACTGAGGGAGTTAATTCTTTCTCTCTCGATGCTGGACAGACCAGCCTCGCCCAGCTGCGATTGATGTTTTGTTAATTAGCTTCCTTCATATACCTGCTGGTCTGCTGGGGAAGTTGTCGGTGAAAGCATTCATTCAGACCAGCAGAGCAGATCGTTTCTGAGAAGACTTAAGCTAAGAGTGCCTGTTGTGGTTTATCCTCTCCTCGCTTATTGTTTATCTCCTTAACCTTTTGTGTTCCTCTGTAGTGGAAGTTTTGTATGCAAGGCAGTGTTTTCTTTACCCCCTGTCTGTCTCGTTTGTATTTGACTGTGTGTAAGCTGTTGCCTGCCCATTCCCTGTGGTGGTAATCAGGGTCCTTCTCAGGACTAGATTACAGTGGTCAGGGATCTACAGGAGACAGGGTTATGCTGGCGGCCTGGACCTCTGTACCATTAACAGTACCTCCAGGTAGAGGGACTAGTCAGGACCCCAGTTCAGGGTCAGCATAGACCCCGGTCCACCTCTATCCGGAGACAGCGTTTCACGTGCACAGTATAGACCCACTATACATTGGATATTATGTCAGGTAAGACATTGCTGGTAGATTCTACGTATACATGTTGATATTTTCTATAATATGAAATATTGAGTGTTGTCTCATTAGATATATGTTACTATCATAGAATATATCTGTTATACGTCGTGACACTCATTCAGAAGGTCACACTATATGTAAAGGTATTGTACCAACTATAAGATTCACCTGTGACAGAAACAGTCAGTGAGAAGCTGCATGGACCCTTACCTGTGAGTCGTGAGGTTGAGGACGCCTCACCTCCAGCGGGTGGCTGCGGCCATGTATTATCAGATTGTGGTTACGGCTCAAAACTCTATTTGCCACTATAATTGAAAAATAATAAATAATAATAATAATCTTTATTTTTATATAGCGCTAACATATTCCGCAGCGCTTTACAGTTTGCATACATTATCGTCGCTGTCCCCGATGGGGCTCACATTCTAGATTCCCTATCAGTATGTTTTTTTGGAGTGTGGGAGGAAACCGGAGTACCCGGAGGAAACCCACGCAAACACGGGGAGAACATACAAACTCGTTGCAGATGTTGTCCTAGGTGGGATTCGAACCCAGGACTCCAGCGCTGCAAGGCTGCAGTGCTAACCACTGAGCCACCGTGCTGCCCTACAAAACAAAATTGTTAATATGTGCAGTGAAATAGAGTGAACACAGCAGTGCTAAATATAGTGAATAGATCCAGCATCGAGCTCTGCGTGTCTCTCCGTGTAGTATATGGGCTGGATGTGAGCTCTGCATGTCTCTCCCAGTAATATAGGCTGGATGTGAGCTCTGCATGTCTCTCCCAGTAATATAGGCTGGATGTGAGCTCTGTGCGTCTCTCCCAGTAATATAGGTGGATGTGAGCTCTGTGTCTCTCTCCAGTAATATAGGCTGGATGTGAGTCTGTGTATCTCTCCAGTAATATAGTGATCAAGCTGTGTACTTCAGTAATTAGTGGATGTGAGGTCTGTGTGTCTCTCCCAGTAATATAGGCTGGATGTGAGCTCTGTGCGTCTCTCCCAGTAATATAGGCTGGATGTGAGCTCTGTGTCTCTCTCCCAGTAATATAGGCTGGATGTGAGCTCTGTGTCTCTCTCCCAGTAATATAGGCTGGATGTGAGCTCTGTGTCTCTCTCCCAGTAATATAGACTGGATATGAGCTCTGCATGTCTCTCCCAGTAATATAGGCTGGATGTGAGCTCTGTGCGTCTCTCCCAGTAATATAGGCTGGATGTGAGCTCTGTGTCTCTCTCCCAGTAATATAGGCTGGATGTGAGCTCTGTGTCTCTCTCCCAGTAATATAGGCTGGATATGAGCTCTGCATGTCTCTCCCAGTAATATAGGCTGGATGTGAGGTCTGTGTGTCTCTCTCTTCTGGTAATATAGGCTGGATGTGAGCTCTGCGTGTCCTTTCCAGTAATATAGGCTGGATGTCAGCTCTGTGTGTCTCTCCTAGTAATATAGGCTGGATGTGAGCTCTGTGTCTCTCCCAGTAATATAGGTTGGATGTGAGCTCTGTGTCTCTCCCAGTAATATAGGTTGGATGTGAGCTCTGTGTGTCTCTCCCAGTAATATAGGCTGGATGTGAGATCTGTGTCTCTCTCCCAGTAATATAGGCTGGATGTGAGCTCTGTGTCTCTCTCCCAGTAATATAGGTTGGATGTGAGATCATTGTCTCCCAGTAATATAGGCTGGATGTGAGCTCTGTGTCACTCTCCCAGTAATATAGACAAAAAGACAAAAAAACCTGACTGGCACTTCCAGACTAATGTGAACTAGGTGCAAGCCAAGGGAAGCTACCCCCCTGTAAAACTTACAAAAAAAGGCTGCACTCTATCATACTAAAGCATGACAATATGGAATACATGAAATTTGGAATAGCAATATGGCTTTGGAATATAAGGAAAAATTTGAGACGCTTAGTATAAACATTTGGCCAAACATTTTGAAGCCCACCAACCATCGTCAAGGTGGTCTCAATACTGGTGAGTCCCTAACCTAATGTGAACATACCTCTATTGGGCTGATATCTGAATTTCTGGGTGAATATGCACCTCTGTCAGCAATGCCTGCATTTATGGGTAAAGTAGGGACCTGGTGTAATTAAAATCACCACCTGGTGGGGGCGGAGTGCTCGGTCAGCAAGCTAACATACAATAGACAAAAAAACCTGACTGGCACTTCCAGACTAATGTGAACTAGGTGCAAGCCAAGGGAAGCTACCCCCATGTAAAACTTACAAAAAAAGGCTGCACTCTATCATACTAAAGCATGACAATATGGAATACATGAAATTTAGAATAGCAATATGGCTTTGGAATATAAGGAAAAATTTGAGACGCTTAGTATAAACATTTGGCCAAACATTTTGAAGCCCACCAACCAGTAATATAGGCTGGATGTGAGCTCTGTGTATCTCTCCCAGTAATATAGGCTGGATGTGAGGTCTGTGTGTCTCTCCCAGTAATATAGGCTGGATGTGAGCTCTGTGTCACTCTCCCAGTAATATAGGTTGGATGTGAGCTCTGTGTCACTCTCCCAGTAATATAGGCTGGATGTGAGCTCTGTGTATCTCTCCCAGTAATATAGGCTGGATGTGAACTCTGTGTCTCTCTCCAGTAATATAGGGTGGATGTGAGGTCTGTGTGTCTCTCCCAGTAATATAGGCTGGATGTGAGCTCTGTGTATCTCTCCCAGTAATATAGGCTGGATGTGAGGTCTGTGTGTCTCTCCCAGTAATATAGGCTGGATGTGAGGTCTGTGTGTCTCTCCCAGTAATATAGGCTGGATGTGAGCTCTGTGTCACTCTCCCAGTAATATAGGTTGGATGTGAGCTCTGTGTCACTCTCCCAGTAATATAGGCTGGATGTGAGCTCTGTGTCTCTCTCCCAGTAATATAGGTTGGATGTGAGCTCTGTGTGTCTCTCCCAGTAATATAAGCAGGATGTGAGGTCTGTGTGTCTCTCCCAGTAATATAGGCTGGATGTGAGGTCTGTGTGTCTCTCCCAGTAATATAGGCTGGATGTGAGGTCTGTGTGTCTCTCCCAGTATTATAGGCTGGATGTGAGGTCTGTGTGTCTCTCCCAGTAATATAGGCTGGATGTGAGCTCTGTGTGTCTCTCCCAGTAATATAGGCTGTATGTGAGGTCTGTGTGTCTCTCCCAGTAATATAGGCTGGATGTGAGCTCTGTGTCTCTCCCAGTAATATAGGCTGGATGTGAGCTCTGTGTCACTCTCCCAGTAATATAGGCTGGATGTGAGCTCTGTGTGTGTAGCCCTGGTGGTAGGCACACGCAGTACCCTGGAGAGTGTATGGCGAGACAGCAGTTTAATGCTAAATATCCATTCACTTGACACACACTAGACACACCCTAGGGTAGTGGAGGATACTCTAGAGGGAGTGGTCAAGGTAGTAGGTGTTGAGGTGATTTTTAGTCAGTCTAGTTCCTGTCTTCGGACAGTGAGGACGTGTGGAGTCAGTGTCTAGATTTCAGAGAGAGAAGACGTCTGGAGGGAGGAAGGAGTCTAGCCTGCTTTATCATCAGTTCATATCGTGGAGTCTGGTATAGGTGTTTGAATTCACCTTAGCCTAGTCAGAGCTGTTATCACCTCATCAGCATACACTGAAGGAAAGAAGAAGTTTTAGTCAGAAAGTCTTCAGCATTCCTGTCTAAAGGACGGTATCAGGTTCAGAGACGTGCTCCTGCCTGTGATAACTGAGCATCTGTGGCTAACTTCGTAGAAAGGAAAAGAAAGAAGTGACTGCTCGACCCTTGGCTAGTTTGAGTGCTTATGTTACCAGCGTGGACAAGGCGAAAGGCAAGTGGATTTATAGGATTAGTGCTTACGGATTGAAGAAGTCCAGCACATTGCACCGGTCACTGGGGACCGAAGAGTCACTGTTGTTTCAAGCACAGTGATAAGAAAACCAGGGATCTACCGGACCCTAGGTCGCGGCAGACAAGCCCCTTATAGTCAGTACGTAACTGGGGTCAGGGGGAGTGAAGACTTTGGAGTTCTGCAGGACAAAATAAGAATTCAGCTCCTTCACAGGAAGGCCCCTAACACTAAGCTGACTGGGCAGGTACAGCTAAAGATTAGCTGGAGATTTGAGGGAACTACGCTTCAGGCTGGTTGTACTCGTTTTATTGGAGTTAAAGGAGGCCCTAACTTGTCCAGCTGCCGTCTCAAGATACACTCTCCTTGGATCAGCCTCCCTGGGACCTGCTTGTAACATCTTACAAGTAAAGGTATGGAAAGACGCTGACCGTGTGAGACTGTGTTCTTTATCCGCACCCGACTTCACAAATCCCATAGACTTTGAGGGACCAGTCCCACCTGTAGGGGACCCGACATCTAGCTGCATCACCATCCCCTCAGAGATCTACAGCAGCGCTGGTACTCATTACCAGAACACTACAGGTGGCGTCACGAACTGTACATAAATCAATCCCCTGTAAATATATCCCCAACATACGCCAGACCGCCAGGGCCACAGACCGAGCCACAGCTACCTGTGACAAAACCCCCATAGACTTCCATGGGCTCGGCTCTGAGTACCCCATTGCCCTGGTAACCCACAATTGTGGTGGCGGGTCGACACATGTGTATCTCTCCCAGTAATATAGGCTGGATGTGAACTCTATGACTCTCTTCCAGTAATAAAGGTTGGATGTGAGGTGAATGTCGCTTCCAGTAATATATACTGGATGTGAGGTGTGTGTTTCTCCCAGTAAGGCCGTTGTCACACTTGCGAGAAACTCTCACGAGTCTCTCGCATCAACACCCGGCAGTGCCGCAGGCACTTGGATCAGAGCGTGCGGTTACATGTATTTCTATGTAGCTGCACGCTCCGGTCTGAGTGCCAGCGGCAGTGCGGGTGTTGATGCGAGAGACTCGTGCGAGTTTCTCGCATCACACACGCAAGTGTGACCTAGGCCTAATAAAGGTTGTTTTGAGGTCTGTGTTTTTTTTCCCGTAATATAGGCTGGATGTGAGGTCTGTGTGTCTCTCCAGTAATATAGGCTGGATGTGAGGTCTGTGTGTCTCTCCCAGTAATATAGGCTGGATGTGAGCTCTGTGTCTCTCCCAGTAATGTAGGCTGGATGTGAGCTCTGTGTCTCCCAGTAATATAGGCTGGATGTGAGCTCTGTGTGTCTCTCCCAGTAATATAGGCTGGATGTGAGGTCTGTGTGTCTCCCAGTAATGTAGGCTGGATGTGAGGTCTGTGTATCTCCCAGTAATATAGGCTGGATGTGAGGTCTGTGTGTCTCTCCCAGTAATATAGGCTGGATGTGAGGTCTGTGTGTCTCTCCCAGTAATATAGGCTGGATGTGAGGTCTGTGTCTCTCTCCCAGTAATATAGGCTGGATGTGAGGTCTGTGTCTCTCTCCTAGTTATACAGGTTGGATGTGAGCTCTGTCCAGCCACTGAGATTACTGTAGCTGTGACTTGTAGTGCTCTATAGTGTGGTTGTATGAGTGTGTGTGTGCTGTCCAGCTGGAGTATTCAGCTCCCCACTTTGGCTAATTGGACAGGACCACACCCCACTAATGTTCCCAGGTTACTGCTAATAGTTGCCAGACATAGTTGGTTCTTACTCTGGTTTGCTGTGGTATCTCCACTCTTGTTTTGTCTGTTGGATTCTCGTTCTAGCAGAAGCCCATTTACTGACTATTTTTCTACCTGATTTTGTACCTTGTCTGTCCACCTCATTCTGACACTGCTGCAAGCCAGCTCCACCAGCCAGCAGCCCACTCTGTGGCCCCAATCCTGGAGCCCCTGTTCTGGTGTTAAAGGGTGAAGGCCAGGGCAACTCCTGGGATCTATTAGACTAGTGGCTAGTGCTAAGCCATTTTTTGGGATGCCAGGCGACCACTGACCGAGCCCCATTAAAAGGAGGTGCAAGTAATGTAAATACAACCCACGTCCCCTCCATGCAAAACTTAGTTTTGGGTTCTAAAAACTGACACATAACTGAACCCAGACAAACACCCTTAGTATTATTTAATAATTAAAGGAGTCCTTCTGCTTATGTTTGCCCCAGTCATGCGATAGATTCATTTTGAACATTAATTCCTTTTCTAGGTTTTTAAATTGGAACAGACAAATTGGCTTTGGGAACGCAGGTGTGAACAGAGCTTAACAGATGCTTTGCATCAGCAGAAAAGATATAACATTGTTAATAAAGATAATTTAGAATGTTGCCTAAGTTTGCATTTAGGAAGCAATAAAAAAAAAATTCTATGCAAAGGTGAATATAAAAATTAAATTTAAAACATTTTAATTTGAGAATTTAGAGACAATCCATCTACAAACTGAAACAATTTCAATAATCTCTATTTTCATATGTGTAAAGATGTCAGCAAAAAAAAAGAAAACAAACAGTGCCACTTTTGTCTACAGGTTGTGTGCAGTATTGCAGTTCAGTTCTATTCACTTCTATGGAGCTGAGCTGTAATACTAGATACAATCCACAGAAAGCTGTGGCGCTGTTTCTTGGATGGAAGCAATTATATCAGGTCTGCTGTTACTGACAATGTTATAAAGAGGGTCTCGTCTTCCAAGCACCCTAATGGCTCTCCTCCACCCCCCCGTTAGGTCTAGGAGACTGACATGCTGGATATTGTGAGAGGTCTCAGTACAGAGGAGCTGGTATCTTCTAGGCTCCGTGAGGCCGGACACCTGTGGGCACAGTACAAGTTTGTGCGGAAAAATGAATGAAGTGATGGAATGAATGGGGCCGTGTGAAGCTTGGAGTCATTGTACTTGATGTAGGAGTCATTTTTTTTGTACACTTTTGCATTCAATGCAGCTAAAATAAAACATAAAGCAGCTTAATAAATAGCATTGATTTAAAAGAAAAAAAAAAGTCTGTTTGCTGTATACAGCTCCAGTGCAGACCTATGCTTACATCCAGCACACAAACCCCGTGGAAAGCAGTCAATTTCCCTTCCATCCAATCCCCACTTCTTGGTAGTATACATTCAAGAGGAAATAGAAGTATGCCTACAGCGGGAATATTAGCTGACAGTTACCATAGGGATACATGAGCCTGCACAGGAGCTGCATACATAAAACAGGAGGAGAATTGTAATCAAAACCATAAGTTGCTTCATTTTTCATTTTCATCCTTCTCATCACTTCTTACAGGTCAGACCCGGGATCTTGTCTAACACAAGAGCAATATGAAAATAATCACCTTTTTCGTCTTTAAACTCCAGTAAGGCCACACCGTCCTCCTCTGTGGGGTAATGAGCAGTGACTTCGCCGTCGCCGCCATGTTTTTCTTGCAGGAAGTGTATTAAAAGCTTATCTCTGATGAGATCATCGTCATCATTCTGGTGGCGGGGGAGACCGGACACTTTAAGAACTGGTGTAGCCATGAAAACGGCAGATCAGACCGGGTCTAATCCAAAAAGAGATATCGCCAGATTAATCCCAGCCTGGATCATAACATGACATGGAGGGGAGAAAATGCCAAGACTTAAAGGGAAACTCCACCTCACTGCACCTTATATCAGAGCGGTTACCAGGGATGTGAGACCTCACAACCCCATTAAGAGACCCCAGTTGTTAAGTAGCATATCCAGGACTGGTAACAGGCTGAGAAAGAAAGCTCAGATCAATGTCGCTAAAGGGGACCTCCACCTTTAGACATTTATAGGCATATCTGAAATGATGGGGTGTTCACCATCTAGGACCTCTATCACTATAAAACCCTCCAAAGCTGTATATATAGAGACCGGCAGTGCAGGGATAGCTGTATGTATAGAGACCGGCAGTGCAGGGATAGCTGTATATATAGAGACCGGCAGTGCAGGGATAGCTGTATGTATAGAGACCGGCAGTACAGGGATAGCTGTATATATAGAGACCGGCAGTACAGGGATAGCTGTATGTATAGACACCGGCAGTGCAAGGATAGCTGTATGTATAGAGACCGGCAGTACAGGGATAGCTGTATATATAGAGGACCGGCAGTCAGGGATAGCTGTATGTATAGACACCGGCAGTACAAGGATAGCTGTATGTATAGAGACCGGCAGTACGGGATAGCTGTTTATGAGACCGGCAGTAAGGGTAGTGTATAGTTAGATGCCGCAGTGCAGGGATAGCTGTATTATAGAGACCGACAGTGCAAGGATAGCTGTATTATATAGAACCGGCAGTACATGGATAGCTGTATTATAGAGACCGGCAGTGCAAGGATAGCTGTATGTATAGAGACCGGCAGTGCAAGGATAGCTGTATGTATAGAGAACGGCAGTGCAAGGATAGCTGTATATATAGAGACTGGCAGTGCAGGGATAGCTGTATGTATAGAGACCGGCAGTGCAGGGATAGCTGTATATATAGAGACCGGCAGTGCAGGGTAGCTGTATGTATAGAGACCGGCAGTGCAGGGATAGCTGTATATATAGAGACCGGCAGTGCAGGGATAGCTGTATGTATAGAGACGGCAGTGCAGGGATAGCTGTATGTATAGAGACCGGCAGTGCAGGGATAGCTGTATGTATAGAGACCGGCAGTGCAGGGATAGCTGTATATATAGAGACCGGCAGTGCAGGGATAGCTGTATGTATAGAGACCGGCAGTGCAGGGATAGCTGTATATATAGAGACCGGCAGTGCAGGGATAGCTGTATGTATAGAGACCGGCAGTGCAGGGATAGCTGTATATATAGAGACGCAGTGCAAGGATAGCTGTATGTATATAGACCGGCAGTACATGGATAGCTGTATGTATAGAGACCGGCAGTGCAGGGATAGCTGTATGTATAGAGACCGGCAGTGCAGGGATAGCTGTATGTTATAGAGACCGGCAGTGCAGGGATAGCTGTATGTATAGAGACCGGCAGTGCAGGGATAGCTGTATTATAGAGACCGGCAGTGCAGGGATAGCTGTATATATAGAGACTGGCAGTGCAAGGATAGCTGTATTTAAAGAACCGGCAGTGCAGGGATAGCTGTATATATAGAGACTGGCAGTGCAAGGATAGCTGTATGTATAGAGACTGGCAGTGCAGGGTAGCTGTATATATAGAGACGGCAGTACAGGGATAGCTGTAATATATAGAACCGGCAGTAAGGATAGCTGTATGTATAGACACCGGCAGTGCAAGGATAGCTGTACAGTCATGGACAAAAGTTTTGAGAATGACACAAATATTAATTGTTACAAAGTCTACTGCTTCACTTTTTCTAATGGCAATTTGCATATACTCCAGAATGTTATAAGAGTGATCAGCTTAACAGCAATTACTTGCAAAGTCAATATTTGGCAAGAAAATGAACTTTATCCCCCAAAACACATTTCAACATCATTGCAGCCCTGCCTTAAAAGGACCAGCTAACTCTTTTCAGTGATTGCTCCATTAACACAGGTGTGGGTGTTGATGAGGACATGGCTGGAGATCAATCTGTCATGATTAAGTAAGAATGACACCACTGGACACTTTAAAAAGGAGGCTGGTGCTTGGCATCATTGTTTCTCTTCTGTTAACCATGGTTATCTCTAAAGAAACACGTGCAGTCATCATTGCAATGCACAAAAATGGCCTAACAGGGGAGAGTATCGCAGCTAGAAAGATTGAACCTCAGTCAACAATCCATCGCATCATCAAGAACTTCAAGGAGAGAGGTTCCATTGTTGCCAAAAAGGCTTCAGGGCGCCCAAGAAAAGACCAGCAAGTGCCAGGACCGTCTCTTAAAAGTGTTTCAGCTGCGGGATCGGGCTACCAGCAGTGCAGAGATTGCTCAGGAATGGCAGCAGGCAGGTGTGAGTGCATCTGCACGCACTGTGAGGCGGAGACTCTTGGAGCAAGGCCTGGTCTCAAGGAGGGCAGCAAAGAAGCCACTTCTCTCCAGAAAAAAATCATGGACAGACTGATATTCTGCGAAAGGTACAGGCAGTGGACTGCTGAGGACTGGGGTAAAGTTATTTTCTTGATGAATCCCCTTTTCGATTGTTTGGGACATCAGGAAAACGCCTCATTCGGAGAAGACAAGGTGAGCGCTACCACCAGTCTTGTCTCATGCCAACTGTTAAGCATCCTGAAACCATTCATGTGTGGGGTTGCTTCTCAGCCAAGGGAATCGGCTCTCTCACAGTCTTGCCTAAAAACACAGCTATGAATAAAGAATGGTCCAGAATGTCCTCCAAGAGCAACTTCTCCCAACCCTCCAAGAGCAGTTTGGCGGATCAACAATGCCTTTTCCAGCATGATGGAGCACCTTGCATAAAGCAAAGGTGATAACTAAATGGCTCAGGGAACAAAACATAGAGATTTTGGGTCCATGGCCTGGAAACTCCCCAGATCTTAATCCATTGAGAACTTGTGGTCAATCATCAAGAGACGGGTGGACAAACAAAACCTAAAAATTCTGACAAAATGAAAGCATTGATTGTGCAAGAATGGACTGCTATCAGTCAGGTTTGGTCCAGAAGTTGATTGAGAGCATGCCAGGGAGAATTGCAGAGGTCCTGAAGAAGAAGGGTCAACACTGCAAATATTGACTTGCTGCATTAACTCATTCTAACTGTCAATATAAGCTTTTGTTACTCATATGTTTGCAATTATTATATTTCTGTCTGTGATAAAAACATCTGTCAAACACACATAAAAACCAGAGGGCAGCAGATCATGAGAAAATAATATTTGTGTCATTCTCAAAACTTTTGGCCATGACTGTATGTATAGAGAGCGGCAGTGCAGGGATAGCTGTATATATAGAGACGGCAGTGCAGGGATAGCTGTATATATAGAGACCGACAATGCAAGGATAGCTGTATGTATAGAGACCGGCAGTGCAGGGATAGCTGTATGTATAGACTGGCAGTGACCGGCATTGCAGGGATAGCTGTATATATAGGGACCGGCAGTGCAAGGATAGCTGTATATATACTGGCAGTGCAGGGATAGCTGTATATATAGACCGGCAGTGCAGGGATAGCTGTATATATAGGGACCGGCAGTGCAAGGATAGCTGTATATATTGTGGTGTAATGACCCCTGATGCAGCTAGGGGGCACGTGTATGGCCCTCGGGATATGCATGGAGGCATGTGATGGATGGACGTTATGTATACAGAGGTGGGTGGCCCTGTGATGGAAGCCTGGATATGTTTTGGTTCAGCAGATCTACTGCTGAGTTGTACTATATATTGGGAGGCTTCCAGGTGACTAGGAGAGCTGGGCGGGTCCAGTCACCTACAAACCCACCCAAGGGGCTTGTGTCTAATACCTGGGATAAAACCTGCATGTAATGGTGTAGCTGAAGGACCTGTGGTGAGGTCATGACCATGTGACATAACCATGTGATTCCTGACCTCACCTGTGGGTGGAGTTACACCTATGTAATGGAGTGTGTTTTGCACCTGTGAGAGAGTGTGTGGGAGTCTGCCAGTGTGGACAGGCTTCATGTGTCCAAGGCGGGGACATTACAGAGAGGTCTTGTGACTGAAGAGCGAGGCTCCAGGCAGGAGCTGAAGCATTGAAGAGTGTATTGTATGTTACCATATGGTTTATGATGCAATAAACCTAAAGACTTTTTGCATAAGAAAGTGTCTCTTGAATTACCTTAAAACCCAGTGAGTAAACCTTAAAAAATTTATAGACCGACAATGCAGGACGTATGTATAGACCGGAGTGGGTTATTTATTTAGAGGGGTTGAGGGATAGTGTATATATGGGGGCCGCAGGAAGGTAGTGTATTAATGGCGGCGGGTACTTATTATTGACCGGCGTGGGGGGCTTATAGGGGGGCCCCGGGGGTGAAAGGGCGTGCAAGGATAGCTGTATATATATGACGACAATGAAAGGAAGTGTATTTTTTAGCCCCCCAAAATGCCCTTTTTTTGGGGATGTGAAAATATGGGGGCGGCATGCAAGGAAAAAGGGGTTTTATTGGGTGAGGGAAGCTTTTAATAGCCCGGCGTAGGGTTTTTATATAATGGGGCAGGGTAGTGTTATATAGGGGCCGGAGTGCAAGAATAGTGTTGTATAGGACGCGTGCAGGGATAGCTGGTTTTATTGGCGTGGGGTAGTGTTTTATAACCGGCAGTGAGGGTAGCTGTACGTATGGCCAAAATTTTTGAAAATGAACAAAATTTAATTTTTCAAAGTTACGCTTCACTTTTTTAATGGCAATTTGCAAAACCCCAAAGTTATAAAGAGGGATGTTAAAAGCAATTCTTGCAAAGTAATATTTTGGGTAGAAAAGAAAATTTTTCCCCAAAAAATTTCAAACTTTTTTCCCCCCCCTTAAAAGGCCGAACCCTTTTCAGGATTCTCCATTAACAAGGTGTGGGTGTTGATGAGGACATGGCTGGAGAAATTTCTGATTAAATAAAATGACCCCTGGCACTTTAAAGGAGGGTGGGCTTGGCATATTGTTTCTTCTGTTAACCTGGTTTTCCTAAAGAAAAAAAAGTGCAGTCTCTTTTTTAAAACAAAAATGGCCTAAAAAGGGGAGTTGCAGCTAGAAAAAAAATTTCACCTCAGTCAACAATTACGACATCAAAAACTTAAGGGAAGGGGCCATTTTTGCCAAAAGGCTTCAGGGGCCCCGAAAAGCCCGCAGTGCCAGGCCGTCTCTTAAAAGTGTTTCGCTGGGGTCGGGCTACCAAGGAGAGATTGTCAGGGTGGCAGCGGCAGGGTGGTGCACGCACGACTGGAGGGGAAAACTCTTGGGCAAGGCCGGGCAAGGAGGGAGCAAAGAACCCTTCTCTCCAAAAAAAAAACATGGCAGATGATATTTGAAAAGGTACGGCAGGGAAGGAGGCTGGGGTAATTTTTTTTTTGGGAATCCCCCTTTTTGATTTTTTTGGGAAAAAAAAAAAACGCCTCTTGGGGGGAAGAAAGGTGAGGCTACCCCGTCTTGTTCTTCCCCCTTTAAGACCCGAAAACATTCATGTGTGGGGGTTTCTTTCAAAGGGGGAAACGGTCCTCAAGTTTGCCTAAAAAAATGCCTGAATAAAGAAGGTCCCCGAATGTCCCAAGAGAACTTCTCCCAACCCCCCAAAGGCCCTTTGGCGATAAAAAATCCCCTTTTCCCCCATTGGGCCCCTTGCCAAAAGAAAGGGGGATAAATAAATGGCTCGGGAACAAAACTAGAGATTTTGGGCAGGCGGAAAAAACCCCCGATTTAAAACCCATTGAAAAATTGTGGCAATCTTTAAGAGGGGGTGGACAAACAAAAACCAAAAAAAATTTGACAAATGAAAGCTAGACGTGAAAAAATGGATGCATCGTCGGGGTTTTGGGCCAGAAGTTGATTGAGGCTCGGGGGGGAAATTTGGGGTCTGAAAAAGAAGGGTCAACCGAAATTGATTGGCATTAATTTCAACTGTCAATTAAGCTTTTGTTATCTTGTTTTTCAAATTTTTTTATTTGTTGTGATAAAAAATTGTCAAAACCAAAAAAACCCCAGGGCAGAGCTGTGAAAATAAATATTTTTTTATTCTCAAA
>JARQOD010007967.1:0-37391 GCA_033576555.1 Oophaga sylvatica
AATTTATAATCCCCGGGGCATGAAAAAAAAAAAAATCCTATTTTTTTCCCACAAAATTATCTTTTAGTCCACTAATTTTTTATTTTCTCAAGGGTAACAGAGAAATTGGACCACATAAGTTGTTGTCCATTTGTCCTGATACGCTGATACCCATATGTGGGTGGGAACCACTGTTTGGGCGCCGGCAGAGCTCGGAATGAAGAGCACCATTTGACTTTTTCCAATCAAATTGGCTGGAATTGAGATTGGATGCCATGTTGCATTGGAGAGCCCCTGATGTGCTAAACAGTGGAAACCCCCCACAAATGACCCCATTTGGAAACTATACCCCCTAAGGAACTTTTCTAGATCTTGGTGAGCAATTTGAACCCCCAAGTGCTCACACAAGTTTATAACGTAGAGCCGTAAAATTAAAAATCATATTTTTTCCACAAAAATGATCTTTTCACCCCAATTTTTTATTTTTCCAAGGGTAACAAGACTCCAAAAGTTATTGTGCAATTTGTCCTGAGTGCGCTGAACCCCATAGTGGGGGTAAACCACTGTTTGGGTACAGGCAGAGTTTGGAAGGGAAGAGCGCCGTCTGAACTTTTTTCAACGCAGAATTGGCTGGACGCCATGTCGTGTTTGGAGAGCTCCTGATCTGCCTAAACAGTGGAAACCCCATAAATGACGCCATTTTGGAAACTAGACCCCTCAAGGAACTTATCTAGATGTGTGGTGAGAAACTTTTAACCCCAGGTGTTTTCACTAAAGTTTATAACGTACAGCCGTAAATAAAAAATCTTTTTTTTTTTTTACAAAAATGATTTTTTCGTCCCAATATTTTATTTTCACAAGGGTAACAGAAAAATTGGAACCCAAAGTTGTTGTCCAATTTGTCCTGAGTACGCTGATACCAATATGTGGGAGAAAACTACTGTATGGGCGCACGTCAGGGCTCGGAAGGGAAGTAGTGACGTTTTGGATTGCAGACTTTGATGGAAATGGTCTGGGGGCGTCATGTCACATTTGGAGAGCCCCTGATGCACCATACAGTGGAAACCCCCCACAAGTGACCCCATTTTGGCAAATAGACCCACAAGGAACTTATCTAGATGTGTGGTGAGCACTTGAACCCCGAAGTGCTTCACGAAGTTTATAACGTACAGCCGTAAAATAAAAAATCTTTTTTTTTTTTTTTTACAAAAATGATTTATTTTGCCCCCAATATTTTATTTTCACAAGGGTAACAGGAGAAATTGGACCCCAAAAGTGTTGTCCAATTTGTCCTGAGTACGCTGATACCCAATATGTGGGAGAAAACTACTGTATGGGCGCACGTCAGGCTCGGAAGGGAAGTAGTGACGTTTTGGATTGCAGACTTTGATGGAATGGTCTGGGGGCGTCATGTCGCATTTGGAGAGCCCCTGATGCGCCTAAACCAGTGGAAACCCCCACAAGTGACCCCATTTTGGAAAATAGACCCCACAAGGAACTTGTCTAGATGTGTGGTGAGCACTTTGAACCCGAAGTGCTTCACAGAAGTTTATAACGCACAGCGTAAAAATAAAAAATCCTTTTTTTTTTTTGCAAAAATGATTTTTTTGCCCCAATATTTTATTTTTACAAGGGTAACAGGAGAAATTGGACCCCAAAAGTTGTTGTCCAATTTGTCCTGAGTACGCTGATATCCAATATGTGGGAGAAAAAACTACTGTATGGGTACACGTTGGGCTCGGAAGGGAAGTAGTGACGTTTTGGATTGCAGACTTTGATGAATGGTCTGGGGCGTCATGTCGCATTTGGAGAGCCCCTGATGCGCCTAAACAGTGGAAATCCCCAACAAGTGACCCCATTTTGGAAAATAGACCCCACAAGGAACTTATCTAGATTGTGGTGAGCGCTATGAAGCCCCAAGTGCTTCACAGAAGTTTATAATGTACAGCCGTAAAAACAAAAAAATATTTTTTTTTGTACAAAAATGATATTTTCGCCCCCAGTTTTTTTATTTTCCCAAGGGTAGCAGAAGAAATAGGACAAATTGCACAATAACTCTTGGGGTCCAGAGTACGCTGATACCCCATATGTGGGGATAAATACTGTTTGGACGCATGGCAGAGCTGAGAAGTAAGGAGCACCGTTTGACTTTTTCAACGCAGAATTGGCTGGAATTGAGATCAGACGCCATGTCACATTTGGAGAGCCCCTGATGTGCCTAAACAGCTGAAACCCCCCAATTCTAACTCCAACCCTAACCCCAACACACCCCTAACCCTAGTCCCAACCCTAACCACAAAACCTAACCCTAACACACCCCTAAATCCCAAACCTAACCCTAATCCTAACTTTAGCGCCAACCCTAACCCTAACTTTAGCCGCAACCCTAACCCTAACCCTAATGGGAAAATGGAAATAAATACTTTTTTTTAATTTTTATTATTTTTCCCTTACTAAGGGGTGATAAAGGGGGGTTTGATTTACTATTTATAGCGGGTTTTTATGATTGGCAGCTGTCACGCTAAAAGACGCTTTTTATTGCAAAAATAGTTTTTGCATCATCACATTTTGAGAGCTATAATTTTTGCATATTTTGGCCCACAGAGTCATGTCAGGTCTTATTTTTTGCGGGACGAGTTGACGTTTTTATTGGTACCATTTTTGAGCACGTGACGTTTTTTGATCGCTTTTTATTTCGATTTTTGGGAGGTTAGAATGAACAAAAATCAGCAATTCATGAATTTATTTTGGGGGAGGCGTTTATACCGTTCCGCGTGTGGTAAAATTGATAAAGCAGTTTTATTCTTCGGGTCAGTACGATTATGGCGATACCTCACTTATATCTTTTTTTCATGTTTGGCGCTTTTATAGAATAAAAACAATTTTAATAAAAATAACTATTTTTGCATCGCTTTATTCTGCGAGCTATAACTTTTTTATTTTTTCGCTGATGATGCTTTGTGATGGCTTGTTTTTTGCGGGACAAGATTACGTTTTCAGCGGTACCATGTTTTTTATATCGGTCTTTTTGATCGCGTGTTATTCCACTTTTTGTTCGGCGGTATGATGATAAAGCATTGATTTTTTGCTTCGTTTTTTTTTTTTTTTTTTTAGGGGTTCACTAAAGGGGTTAACTAGTGGGACAATTTTATAGGGGGGGTCGTTACGGACTGGCGATACCAAATATGTGTACTTTTATTTATTTATTTTTTTTTATTTACAGGAAGAAGTGAATTTATTGGGGAATATTTTTTTTTTTTTTATTTATTTGGATTTTTTTTTTACACATGTTTATTTTTACTTTTTAACTTTTTTACTTTGTCCCAGGGTGGGACATCACAGTATTTTTATCAGATCGCTGGTGTGACAGTGTGCACAGCACTCTGTCACACCAGCGATCGCACAGGCATAGATGCAGGCTTCTCAGTGCCTGCTCTCGGCAGGCACTGAGGTAGCCGCCTCCCTCCAGGACCCCGGCGCCATCTTGGATCCGGGTCCTGGGAGGGAGGAAGCCCTCAGAACAGCGCGATTACATCGCGCTGCTCTGAGGGTCTCAGGGGGCGCGCAGGAGCCCCCACCCTGCGCGATCCTCCCCTGTGCCCCCAGTACAACCGCGATCATGTTTGATCGCGGTGTGCAAGGGGTTAATGTGCCGGGAGCGGTCCGTGACTGCTCCTGACACACGGTCATGGTGTCAGCTGTGATAATCACCTGACACCCGGCGGCGATTAGCTGCGCTCCCCTCAGGAGCGCAGTTGATCGCCTATGACGTACTATCCCGTCCCCGGTCATACGGGCCCAGGTACCATGGACGGGATAGTACGTCCGATGGCAGTAAGGGGTTAAGGCCGTGTATTGATTATCGTCTCTTGAACAATATTACTGTGAAATATCAATATCCTTTACCCTTGATCTCTGATCTGTTTTCCAGGGTGAAAAACGCTACTTGCTTTACCAAGCTTGACCTCAGGGGGGCATATAACCTTAATCGCATTAAGCACGGGGATGAATGGAAGACGGCATTTAATACCCTGAAGGGCATTTTGAGTACCTTGTGATGCCCTTTGGGCTCACTAATGCTCCTTCTGTCTTCCAGTCCTTCATGAATGACATTTTCAGGGATTTTGTGGATACATTTCTGATTGTTTATTTGGATGATATCTTGATTTTTTCCAATGACTGGGACTCTCATGTAAAACATGTTCGGACTGTGTTCCAGATTTTGAGAGAGAATGCTCTGTATGTGAAGGGATCAAAGTGTCTTTTTGGCGTTCAGAGGATCTCATTTCTGGGATTCATTTTGTCCCCATCTGTTATTGAAATGGACCCGGTCAAAGTTCAGGCCATCTGTGATTGGGTCCAACCTACTTCATTAAAGGCTCTTCAAAGATTCTTGGGTTTTGCCAATTTTTATCGTAAATTTATTGGTAATTTCTCTGTTATTGTTAAACCATTAACTGATTTGACCAAGAAGGGTTCTGATGTGGTGAATTGGCCTCCTGAGGCAGTCTCTGCATTTCAGGAACTTAAGCAGAGATTCACTTCTGCTCCTGTTCTACGGCAGCCTGATGTTTCTCTACCATTTCAGGTGGAGGTTGATGCCTCTGAAATTGGGGCAGGTGCCGTTTTGTCCCAAAGAGATCCAGAGACCTCTAAAAGTAACCCTTGTGCCTTTTTCTCTCGAAAATTTTCTCCCACTGAACGTAATTATGACGTGGGTAATCGGGAGTTATTAGCCATGAAGTGGGCTTTTGAAGAGTGGAGACATTGACTGGAGGGAGCCAAACATCAGGTGGTGGTCCTTACGGACCATAAGAATCTAGTTTATCTGGAATCTGCCAAGCGACTTAATCCTAGACAGGCCAGGTGGGCCTTGTTTTTCACACATTTTAATTTTGTGGTTTCATTTCTTCCTGGCACTAAAAATGTTAAGGCGGATGCCCTCTCGAGGAGTTTCCTGGCGGACACTCCTGAGTTAGCTGATCCTTCTGTTATTTTGAAAGAGGGTGTAGTTCTTTCCGCCATCTCGCCCAATTTGAGACTGGCTCTGGAGGGGTGTCAGGAGGATAAGCCCGAGCGCTGCCCTGTTGGGAAATTGTTTGTCCCGGACCAGTGGAAAAAGAGTGTAATGTCTGAGATTCATTGTTCCGCGTTGGCCGGTCATCCCGGAATTTTTGGTACCAGAGACTTGGTTAGTCGGTCCTTTTGGTGGTCTACCTTGTCTCGTGATGTCAGGGAGTTTGTGCAGTCCTGCGGGACTTGCTCTCGCTCCAAGCCTTGCTCTCGTTCTAGTGGTTTGTTGATGCCATTACCTGTGCCCAAGAGACCATGGACCCATATCTCTATGGATTTCATTTCCGACCTCCCTGTTTCTCAGAGAATGACCGTCATCTGGGTGATTTGCGATAGGTTTTCCAAGATGATACATCTTGTGCCATTACCTAAGTTGCCTTCCTCCTCTGAATTGGTGCCTTTGTTCCTTCAGCACGTGGTTCGTTTACACGGCATTCCTGAGAACATTGTGTCTGACAGAGGAGTCCAGTTTGTTTCCAGATTTTGGAGGACCTTTTGTTCTAAAATTGGTGTTCAATTGTCTTTTTCCTCGGCGTTTGATCCTCAGACCAATGGTCAAACTGAGAGAACAAACCAGACATTGGAGACTTATCTAAGATGCTTTGTGTCTGCTGATCAGGATGACTGGGTCTCTTTTTTGCCTTTGGCTGAGTTTGCTCTTAATAATAGGGCTAGCTCTGCCACTTTGATGTCTCCATTTTTCTGTAATTCTGGGTTTCACCCTCGATTTTCTTCAGGACAGACGGAGGCTTCTGTCTGTCCAGGTGTTGACTCTGTTGTGGAGCGTATGCAACAGATTTGGGACCAGGTAGTGGAGAGGTTGTCCCTCTCTCAGGAGAGGGCCCAGCGGTTTGCTAACCGGCATAGGACTGATGGTCCTCGGTTTAAAGTGGGGGACTTGGTCTGGTTGTCCTCAAGAAATATTCCTATGAGAGTGGCATCTCCTAAATTTAAGCCTAGGTTCATTGGACCTTATAAGATCATGGAGATTCTTAATCCTGTTTCTTTTCGTTTGCTTCTTCCAGGGACATTTAAGATCCATAACGTGTTCCACAAGTCCTTGTTGAAGAGGTTTGTTGAGCCAGTGGTTCCTACTACTGTGCCTCCTGACCCTGTTTTGGTTGAGGGCAATCTGGAGTATGTGGTTGAGAAAATATTGAATTCTCGTTTTTCTAGACGGAAACTCCAGTATTTGGTTAAATGGAGAGGTTATGATCAGGAAGACAATTCTTGGGTGTTTGCTTCGGACATCCATGCTAGGAGACTCATCCGTGCGTATCATAGAACTCATCCTGACCGACCTGGTTGCTCAAATGAGGGTTCGGTGACCCCTCCTCAAGGGGGGGGTACTGTTGTGAATAGGCTGGAAATGAGTTCTGAGCAGAAGCTCCCTCTGGTGGTTACAAACGGTACTGGACTGTCCAGTGAAGATTGTGAGGATTGGGAATCAGGTGTTACTGACTGGTCTTATATAAGGGAGTCGCCTTCCCATCAGGGTTGCCGGTGATCAATTGTTCTGGTCTCAATCCTTGATTCCTGTTTCCTTGGTAGCCTGCTGTGTCGTGTCTGAATCTCCTGCTAACAGATAAGACATTTTCTTCTTTTTGTTTTTGTGCTTGATTTTTGCATTTTGTCCTGCACTTCTGTGGGGGCCTTCAGGGTCCCCTCTGGGGGCTTTTGCCCTCTCAGTTCAGTTCAGCCACTGATGTTTGTACATTTTCTTTTTCCAGTTTTTTCAGTGGCTGCTGTTTTGTTTTTGGTTACACCAGAGAACTAATTTAGGTGGTAGAGGTCGTGTGATCTCAGGTGTTTTTGAAATTAGTAGAGTTGGTGCTTTTCAGGGTTTTTTGGGATTGCAGTAAGTGCCCTTCCTATCCTTTTCTATTTAGTAAGTTTGGGCCCCAACGTTTGCTCATACTATTTTCTGTCTGTGTCAGTATTTCTTCTTGTCTAACCGCCATTACATGTTTGGGGGCTTTCTATGTTCTTTGGGGATCTGCTCTGGGGCAGATAGCTTTCCTCTTTCTATCTTTAGGTGTAGTTAGTTTCTCAGGCTGTGACGAGGCGTCTAGGACCAACGTAGGAACGCTCCACGGCTGCCTCTAGTTGTGGTGGTTAGTCAAGGTACTGCAATCTCATAGTTTCCAACTGCTCTGGTGTATTTACTTTTTGCCTGCTCTCCTCAGCTACCAAATCATAACACGCCCACCAGCCAGTGTCATACCCGCTGACGTCGGCGCACATAGGCCTCATGTGACCCGACGTCAGACAGGAGGCGGAGACTGGAGAGGCAGAACCAAACAGTACACAGCGCATGCGCCTGTCACAGTGGCGGCCAACTTGGTGAGGGGCAAAAACCACAACCAGCCCAGAAAACGTCATAACAAAAACATAACCATATATATCGGCGCAAACACTGTTCCCTGCATATTTTACACAAATCATATTGAGAGAAAATAATGGCCAATATATTATAATCGAAAAGGAGGAAAACTACACATGCGCCATTAATATAGGCAGATATGTTGTAACAAGAAATAGGGATGCGAATAACCCCAACATCACCGCAGGACCAATATACCATATATAAGTTCCACCACAAATGTATGACCACTATTATATCTCATCATATTACAAATAACCAAATATAAAAAATATACAAATAACACTGACCAGGGGCGGAACTATCGTGGAAGCAGGGGAAGCAGCTGCCACAGGGCCCGGGCTAGAAGGAGGCCCGTCCCTGCTGCAGCTGTCTCCCCTGCGGCTGTGTTCCGCCGCCCATGGCCTGAGAGTCGGCGGTTCCCTGTGCTGGCTGTCATGCTGACAGCCGGCGCAGAGAAGCTGCTGCGTGCCGGCTCCCAGGAATCAATTGCACTGGTGTCTATACAGACGCCAGTACAATTGAAGCTCTGACCGCCGGGTCAGAGCGACGTCTGCAGCGTGATCATGTCATGTGATCACGCTGCTGACGTCACTCGTCGTCGGCGCCCAGAAGGGTGAAGATTTGTGGTGAGTGTGCTCCATTATGGAGCTGAAGATACCACAGAAGATAAATGGGGGACATACTGTTTGAGTGTGTGTGTATGGGGGGGTTTAGAGTGGGGATGGGGGTTCTTTTATGTGTGGGGGGATTTGGAGTGGGGATGGGGGGATACATTATGTGTGGGGGGATTTGGAGTGGGGATGGGGGTTCTTTTATGTGTGGGGGGGTTTGGAGTGGGGATGGGGGATACATTATGTGTGGGGGGATTTGGAGTGGGGATGGGGGTTCTTTTATGTGTGGGGGGGTTTGGAGTGGGGATGGGGGGATACATTATGTGTGGGGGGATTTGGAGTGGGGATGGGGGTTCTTTTATGTGTGGGGGGGTTTGGAGTGGGGATGGGGGGTTATTTTATGTGGGGGTTTGGAGTGGGGATGGGGGATACATTATGTGTGGGGGGGATTTAGAGTGGGGATGTGGGTTCTTTTATGTGTGGGGGGTTTGGAGTGGGGATGGGGGGGATACATTATGTGTGGGGGGGATTTGGAGTGGGGATGGTGTGTAGCCCTGGTACACAATACCAGGAGGATGAGTGGAGAGGTAACAGTTAAGGTCTCTTCATGACATCATGTACACTTCTGACACACCCAGCAGGGGTGTGGAAGGGAGTGATTTTCTAGTCAGTCAGTTTCCTGTCCTTGGACAGAGTAGACGTGTCCAGTTTGAGCCTGTCAGCAGTTCAGAACGTGGAGGCTGGTACAGGTGGTCTAATTCACCTTAGCCTAGTCAGAGCTGTGCCCCACTGGAAGAAAGACTGAACTAGCTATTAAGAGTGGAGCAAATCGAAGGGCAAAGTGAAGGAAGATTATTGGAAAAGTGCGTTTGGCTTGGAAGAGTCCTGCACATTGCTACCGGTTACTGGGGACCGAAGGATCACTATTAGCTACAAGCATAGTGAAGAGAAAACCAGAGATTTACCGGACCCTAGGTCGCGGCAAACACCCCCTTATAGTCAGTACGTAACTGGGGTCAGGGGAAGTGAAGACTTTGAGTCTCTGCAGGACAAAATAAGAATTCAGCTCCCTCACAGAAAGGCTCCACCACAAAGCTGACTGGGAAGTACAGCTATAGATTAGCTGGAGTTATTGAGAGAACTACGCTGCAAGCTGGTTGTACTCATCATTGTGTTGAAAGTAAAGGAGGCCCCTAACTTGCTTAGCTGTTGCCTCAAAGCTCATCCTCCATCAACCCCATCAGCCTCCCTGGGACCTGCTTGAACATCTTACAAGTAAAGGTATGGAAAGACGCTGACCGTGTGAGACTGAGTTATTATTGCATGCCTGCACAATCCCTACCTAACTCCCGATCTGAGGGACCAGTCCCACCTGTAGGGGACCCGACATCTAGCTGCATCACCATCCCCTCAGAGATCTACAGCAGCGCTGGTATAAATTACCAGAAGACTACAGGTGGCGTCACGAACTGTATATAAATCTATCCCCTGTAAATATTCCCCCAACATACGCCAGACCGCCAGGGCCACAGACCGAGCCACCGCTACCTGTGACAATCCCCATAGACTTCTACGGGCTCGGCTCTGAGTACCCCATTGCCCTGGTAACCCACAATTGTGGTGGCGGGTCGACACAAAAACTTGGTGTCACGAACAGGATCCGAAACTTGCAGCATTGCGAGCCCTGTGTGCCTGTGGAGTGTTTTGGCGAAAAAGACTGTTGCTGTTGTTTGGCGCCAAATACCGCCATATTTGCCGCCAGATTCGCGCCCTAAGGCGTTGGAGAAGAAGGTGGGCGTACCTGAAAGAGCGCGCAGAGTCTTGGACACGCCCCGGCTCTGACTCAGCGGCAGGTCCTGCAACAGGAAGTGAACGCTCTGACATCAGAGCGCCTGCGACGAAGGTCCTGTTCCCACTGCGGTGCCTGTGAAATAGCAGCGTCTGAAACCGGTAGGCTCCGTTTAACCAAGGGGGCGCTAAGATGTCACAACAACCGGCTGACAGTGCGGCCCCAGCCGGAGTCCCCAATCCCGCACCGTCTGGTATTGTAGTGCCAGATGGGGGCGCAGGCCCTGCACCCAGTCCGGTAGTCCCGATCATGCCACTAACGCTCCCATATATGCCTGGGGCGAAATGGCTTCCCCAATACAGCGGTGGGCCAGGCACATTAGCAGGCTTCAAGCGGAAGTTATGCAGCATCCTAGAAATGTACTCCATGCCTGAGAGACAAAAAGCTGCTGTGCTAATAGGGCAGCTAACTGGCGCTGCTGAGAGGGAAGTGGAGACCTGGGATACCGTTGATCAGGAGTCGGTACCTGCGATCTTCCTGAAGCTGCATGCCATATTTGAAGACCGCACAGAAACGGATCTCCGGATGGCCTTCTATCACTGTTCACAACAGCCAGGTGACAGCATCCGGGACTATGCTTGCCGACTACAGGGAGCCCTGAGAGCCCTCAAGCAAATTAACAATTTAAATGCTATCGACGAGAATAAAATGTTGAAAGAACAATTTATACAGGGATTGAGATCCCCAGAGGAACGCAGAACTGTAAATTGGTGGTCCTTAGATCATCCGGATGCTACCTTTGATGCCCTAAAGGACATGGCAATAAAAGGGCTGCGGCCCCTGGGCAAACCTGAGGTGGCCACCCAACATCATCAGGCTGAAGTCACTCCGGAACCAGCAGTAACCCCCTTTTCCCCGCTAGTGGCTGAAGCCAAAGCGCAGGTGACACCTCCTAGTGAATTGGACTGTCTGCGCTCAGAGGTGCGCCAGCTGACTAAAAATCTGGCTGCTGTGATGAGTGCCCTGCAGCTGCGGAAAGAGGAGGAAGGAAAGATCTTGTTAGCTGACTGCCCAGAAGACGTCCCGTGGATGCACCGGAGAAGAAAGAAGACGTCCCCCCCCGGAGGAGGACAACGCCACCCCCAGGAGCAACCTCTGATCAACACCCTTCTCGTCGAGAGATCATCTGTTATCGCTGCAACCGGAAAGGTCATCTGTCTACACAGTGTCCTTTAAACGGGCAGAACCTGGGTCCAAGGGCCAACACCCAGGAGAATACCCGTCAGGCCCCCTAGACTGGAACCGCAGGTATGTGGGCGGGCGACCCTACCTGTCTATTATTCTAGATGGTATTGCTGTTCCAGCATTGTTAGACACTGGGTCGCAGGTGACCCTAATACCTGATGCTCTATATACCAAGTACTGGTCAATGGACAGTCTTAAACCTCCGAGCCTTGACTTTACTGTGTATGCTTCGAATGGTCTTCCTGTAGAAGTACTCGGAACAAAATGTGTAGATGTAAAGGTGGGCAGAGAGGAGTTGAAAGACCAAGGGCTTCTGGTAGTAAAGACTGTAAATGAGGAGAACGGTTTAAATATCATTTTGGGTACTAACATTATCGGTAATTGTTTGGGAGAAGTTGTGTTCTTACTCCAACAGCTCGCTGAGATTGCCCGACCAAGGCAGAGAGGAGTAATCCAAAGAGAGATCCGGGCCCTGGTGTGTCAGCAGCAAGCGAAGCTTACCGACGGCGAAATTGGTAATGTACGGGTCACTGACTCGGATCCTATTGTGATACCCCCAATGAGTGAAATGATCATTTGGTGCAGGGCAGCCATAGGTCTGAGAGGACAGAATTACCAAGCTGTAGTAGAACCCCACCATTCAGAACATAGACCTACACTTATGACTGCTAGAGGAGTAGTAGAGGTGGTGAATGGAAGAGTACCGGTACGGCTTCTCAATTGGGGAGATGATGAGGTAAATTTACCCCGTTATGCAACCATTGCTAAACTTCATGCTGTTGATAATAATTCTATTCTCCCGGCTGAGTCCTTAGACTCCTGTCAAATAGCGGAGGACAATGACCCAGCAACTCAGGTGGCGGAATGGTGTCAGCAACTCCATGTTGGGACGGACACCACTCCCGCTCATCAGAAGCAAGGGGTATTACGGGTGGTGCAAGAGTACGCCCAAGTGTTTAGCAAAAATCCACTTGATTTTGGGACAATTAAGGGAGTACAACATCATATCCCTACTGGCAGTCATCCTCCCATCAAAGAGCGGTATAGGCCCATACCTCCAGCTCATTATCAGAAGGCTAAAGAAATGTTGAATGATATGAAGAAAGCTGGGGTGATAAGGGATAGTTGTAGCCCCTGGGCAGCCCCTCTAGTTCTGGTTAAAAAGAAAGATGGTAGTATGAGAATGTGTGTGGATTACAGGCAGGTGAACCGCATAACACACAAGGATGCATACCCGTTACCACGTATAGAGGAATCATTAGCTGCTCTGAAAACGGCTAACTACTTTTCTACCCTCGATCTGACTAGTGGTTACTGGCAAGTGGCTGTGGCTGAGGAGGATCGTGAGAAAACGGCTTTCACCACCCCAATGGGGCTCTGTGAGTTCGACAGAATGCCGTTTGGGCTCAGTAGTGCCCCAGGAACATTTCAGAGAGTGATGGAAAACTGTCTGGGACATCTCAATTTTGAAACCGTGCTGCTATACCTAGACGACGTCATCGTGTATTCCAAGACTTATGAGGACCATCTAAAGCACCTGGCAGAAGTATTCGAGTCCCTGTCCAGGTACGGGATGAAATTAAAACCCTCAAAATGCCATCTACTCAAACAGAAGGTACAATACTTGGGGCACATCGTCAGTTCGGAAGGAGTAGCGCCGGACCCAGAGAAAGTCACTGCCATCCAGAAGTGGCCGGAGCCGAAGAACCTTAAGGAATTGCAACAGTTCCTGGGACTAACGGGTTACTACAGGAGATTCGTGAAAGATTACACGAAGAAGGCAGCTCCTTTACAGGACCTCCTGGTAGGACAATCCTTAAAGAGCAGAAACCCTCCCTTTAATTGGGGTAAAGAACAGGCTGAAGCATTCCAAAAGATGAAAGAGATCCTGACAGGTGATGAGATCTTAACCTATCCTGATTACAGCCAACCGTTCCTGTTGTACACCGACGCCAGTAATGAAGGGCTGGGAGCAGTTCTCAGTCAGAAGCAGAATGGCCAAGAAAAAGTCATCGCTTATGCTAGCAGAAAACTCAGGCCAACGGAGAGGAATCCGGAAAATTATAGCAGCTTCAAGCTGGAGTTTCTGGCGCTGGTCTGGGCCATTACTGAAAGATTTAAGCACTATCTGGCCTCCAATAAGTTCACGGCGTACACAGACAACAACCCGTTAACGCACCTGGAAACTGCCAAGCTGGGTGCCATGGAGCAGCGATGGATGGCCCGGTTGTCCAATTACCAGTTTACTATCAAGTACCGGGCAGGTCGAAAGAATGCTAATGCTGATGATTTGTCCCGAATGCCGCATGACTCTGATACGGAAGAAGAATCGGACGACCTGGAAGAAATTGAGCTACCTGCGTTCCATCGAAATGGGGTAGTCCACGAGCATCGAGTCCACAGAAAGCAGAATGGTGCAACATTAAATCCTTTACCCCATCATAGTTGGAAAGAGACTCAGGACAGTGATCCAGTGGTCAGCCGCATCAAGGAGTTGTTAAGACAGGAAGGCTCCTCTCTGGAAAAGGATGCACCTATGTCAGCCAAGCTCCTGTGGAACGAGAAAAGCAGGTTGTTCCTATACCGTGAGAAGTTGTGCAGGAGATACGTCAACCCCAGAACCCATGAGATGGTCTGGCAAATCGTGGTCCCCAAGGCAGACGTCCCAATGGTGTTGGAAGCATACCACGATCAAGCAGGACACTTTGGCTGGAGAAAGCTGGAGACCCTGTTGAGATGCCGGTTCTACTGGGTAGGGATGCGCAGCTCCATCGAGAGGTGGTGTCGGAACTGTGGACCCTGTGGTCTCAGAAGAAAGGACTACGGTAGTCAGAAGGCACCCCTGCAACCTATCCGGACGACTCGTCCTCTGGAGATTGTGGCCCTGGACCACGTCAAATTGTCGCCAAGTAGATCTGGATACTCATACGCCTTGACCATGGTGGACCATTACTCCAGATTTCTGGTAGTTGTTCCAGTAAGGACCAGACCGCGGTGACGGCAGCGAAGACCTTTCAAGCAAGTTTCTGCAGACCGCATGGGTATCCGGAGCAAGTCTTAACCGATCAGGGACCTGCTTTTGAAGCCGATTTATTCAAGGAATTCTGCCACATGTACGGGTGCAAGAAAATTAGAACGACACCATACCACCCTCAAACCAACGGTCTCTGTGAAAAGATGAACCATATTGTCCTTGACTTGTTGAGATCCATACCGTTGGAAGACAGGAATCGATGGCCGGATTTACTACCTGATTTGGTTGATTTGTATAATCATATACCTGTAAGCTCAACTAACTGCACTCCAGCTTATCTTATGCGAGCAAGGCCCGGAAAACTACCAATGGATTTAGAACTTGGAGTGGTAGAACCGGAGGCAGACGATGCCGTGGAAAACTGGGACATCAATCGGCAAGAGCAATACAGAAGAGTACAAATCTGTGTGGAGGAAAGTCTCAATAAGGCACGGGAGAAACAGGAAGATGTTTACAACCGAAATGCTCCTGCCAAGCCTTTGATGCCTGGAGAGGTAGTATTAAAAAGGAAAAGGAAGATGCACAAATTGGATAATCAGTGGGAGCAAGAACCCTACGTCATACAAGATTCTAAATATGACAACAGAAAAGTTTGTGTCGTCAGTAAAGACGGAGGAAGAACAACAACCACTGTGTCCAGAGATCATTTGAAGTTGTGTCCAGAACACTTAAAGCGTTGTGAAAAGAACCCTGTCCTCAATCAAGGAGAAAGAAAGGAAGAGGTCCTACACACAGATCTGGGAGATTTTCCTGCGGATTGGCCCCGACTGGGAGATGCTGTGATAATTCCAGTGTTGCAGTTTTATCAGCCACAAGAGGAAGTTTTACCTCCAGTTGTGCCTGTGGTGCCAGTTGAGCCCGCTCAGGAGTTACCCATCCCAGCAACACCTCAACCTGTGGAACCTCAAGATGGATCATCAGAAGCAGCGCCCCATACTATGGGATCCCCTGGTGAAGCTGACTCACACCGCCCAGCCATCAGTACGCTTGCCAGATCCATAGAAAGATTAAGGCAGTTCTATAGTTTGCCGTTACGCAGTGCAGACAGATCGCAACTTGTTATACCTGAAACTACACCACGTAGATCAGAGAGAATCACAAAAGGGAAGTTACCCATTAGATATCAGCAGTAGTTATAACGAATTTATGTGAACATTGTAAAAGTCTATATATATATATGTGTTTTCCCTAGTATGTCTTCGTTTAACAATGGACTCAGAGGCTGAGGACTGAGCCAGCCCAAAAACTGTATCCTGTAAATAGTTGCACTTTGTGCCTTTTTAATGGTTTCACATGAAACCTTGACTTACCTCTGAACCAAAAACCCGTGTGGTGTGGCACTGAGTGAGGTCTGCATTCGGATGTCCTGCAGCCCACCCAGGACCCACGTTGAAGGTTTGGTGCGGGTCCTTCACAAGTATACCGTATATTTATTGAATGCTATTTTATATTTGTATTTTTCTATAATGTTATTGTTTGCAACGTTCAAGATATCCTCACCTCCCGGATGGGACGAATTAATGCTATTGTTAATGTTTTCATGCATAAACAAAAATGTCTCTTTATATTTTACAGCCCGGGAGTGCTGTCATTTACCATGGGGGAATGTGTAGCCCTGGTACACAATACCAGGAGGATGAGTGGAGAGGTAACAGTTAAGGTCTCTTCATGACATCATGTACACTTCTGACACACCCAGCAGGGGTGTGGAAGGGAGTGATTTTCTAGTCAGTCAGTTTCCTGTCCTTGGACAGAGTAGACGTGTCCAGTTTGAGCCTGTCAGCAGTTCAGAACGTGGAGGCTGGTACAGGTGGTCTAATTCACCTTAGTCTAGTCAGAGCTGTGCCCCACTGGTAGAAAGACTGAACTAGCTATTAAGAGTGGAGCAAATCGAAGGGCAAAGTGAAGGAAGATTATTGGAAAAGTGCGTTTGGCTTGGAAGAGTCCTGCACATTGCTACCGGTTACTGGGGACCGAAGGATCACTATTAGCTACAAGCATAGTGAAGAGAAAACCAGAGATTTACCGGACCCTAGGTCGCGGCAAACACCCCCTTATAGTCAGTACGTAACTGGGGTCAGGGGAAGTGAAGACTTTGAGTCTCTGCAGGACAAAATAAGAATTCAGCTCCCTCACAGAAAGGCTCCACCACAAAGCTGACTGGGAAGTACAGCTATAGATTAGCTGGAGTTATTGAGAGAACTACGCTGCAAGCTGGTTGTACTCATCATTGTGTTGAAAGTAAAGGAGGCCCCTAACTTGCTTAGCTGTTGCCTCAAAGCTCATCCTCCATCAACCCCATC
Organism: Oophaga sylvatica; assembly: GCA_033576555.1. Classification (NCBI taxonomy): domain Eukaryota; kingdom Metazoa; phylum Chordata; class Amphibia; order Anura; family Dendrobatidae; genus Oophaga; species Oophaga sylvatica. The sequence goes on from JARQOD010007967.1 coordinate 16,421, forward strand.
AGCCTCCCTGGGACCTGCTTGAACATCTTACAAGTAAAGGTATGGAAAGACGCTGACCGTGTGAGACTGAGTTATTATTGCATGCCTGCACAATCCCTACCTAACTCCCGATCTGAGGGACCAGTCCCACCTGTAGGGGACCCGACATCTAGCTGCATCACCATCCCCTCAGAGATCTACAGCAGCGCTGGTATAAATTACCAGAAGACTACAGGTGGCGTCACGAACTGTATATAAATCTATCCCCTGTAAATATTCCCCCAACATACGCCAGACCGCCAGGGCCACAGACCGAGCCACCGCTACCTGTGACAATCCCCATAGACTTCTACGGGCTCGGCTCTGAGTACCCCATTGCCCTGGTAACCCACAATTGTGGTGGCGGGTCGACACAATGGGGGTTCTTTTATGTGTGGGGGGTTTGGAGTGGGGATGGGGGGATACATTATGTGTGGGGGGGATTTGGAGTGGGGATGGGTTTTTTTTTATGTGTGGGGGGGTTTGGAGTGGGGATGGGGGGTTATTTTATGTGTGGGGGGGTTTGGAGTGGGGATGGGGGGTTATTTTATGTGTGGGGGAATTTGGAGTGGCGATGGGGGGTTATTTTATGTGTGGGGGATTTGGAGTGGCGATAGGGGGTTATTTTATGTGTGGGGGGATTTGGAGTGGGGATGGGGGGTTATTTTATGTGTGGGGAGATTTGGAGTGGCGATGGGGGGTTATTGTATGTGTGGGGGGATTTGGAGTGGGGATGGGGGGTTATTTTATGTGTGGGGGGTTTGGAGTGGGGATGGGGGGTTATTTTATGTGTGGGGGGGTTTGGAGTGGGGATGGGGTTCTTTTATGTGTGGGGGGGATTTAGAGTGGGGATGTGGGTTCTTTTATGTGTGGGGGGTTTGGAGTGGGGATGGGGGGATACATTATGTGTGGGGGGGATTTGGAATGGGGATGGGGGTTCTTTTATGTGTGGGGGGGTTTGGAGTGGGGATGGGGGGTTATTTTATGTGTGTGGGGGTTTGGAGTGGGGATGGGGGTTATTTTATGTGTGGGGGAATTTGGAGTGGCGATAGGGGGTTATTTTATGTGTGGGGGGATTTGGAGTGGCAATAGGGGGTTATTTTATGTGTGGGGGGATTTGGAGTGGGGATGGGGGGTTATTTTATGTGTGGGGGGATTTGGAGTGGCGATGGGGGGTTATTGTATGTGTGGGGGGATTTGGAGTGGGGATGGGGGGTTATTTTATGTGTGGGGGGATTTGGAGTGGCGATGGGAGGTTATTTTATGTGTGGGGGGATTTGGAGTGGGGATGGGGGGTTATTTTATGTGTGGGGGATTTGGAGTGGTGATGGGGGTTATTTTATGTGTGGGGGGATTTGGAGTGGCGATGGGGGGTTATTTTATGTGTGGGGGATTTGGAGTGGCGATGGGGGGTTATTTTATGTGTGGGGGATTTGGAGTGGCGATGGAGGTTATTTTATGTGTGGGGGATTTGGAGTGGCGATGGGGGCATTTAATATGTGTGGGGGGATTTGAGGGTACTGAAGAGTATGTATGAGGAAACAGTATGGGGGATGGGTGCAGACAGTATGGGGAGCGAACGGGTGAATGTATGTGGACACAGTATGGGGAGTGAGGGTGATGGGATTTGTGCAGACACAGTATGGGGAGTGAGGGTGATGGGATGTGTGCAGACACAGTATGGGGAGTCAGGGGTATGTGTGAGCAGACAGTATAGAGAGTGAGGGGGTAAATATATGAGGAGACAGTATGCTGAACAGGGGGGATGTGAGAGGAGACAGTGTGAGGAGGGAGGAGAATAGTGTGAGGCGACAGTATATTGCAGATTGTAACGGGTCTGGTGGGTGGAACTACTGACGAGACAGGTCAGGTTGGTGGAACCACATAGCTTTATTATACAAGAGATTTTACTTGTAAGAGAGCGGGTGGCACCTGGGAAAAGGGCAGGGATTCACGGCAGAGGATATAGGTAGTTTCTGGACAGGCAGGTTTGTCACAGCAAGTGACCAAGGAAGTCTCTGGGCAGGCAGGTTGTAACGGTAAGTAACCGAGGCAGTCTCTGGACAGGCAGGTTGTCGCGGCAAGTGACCAAGGCAGTCTCTGGGACAGGCAGGTTGTCACGGCAAGTGACCAGGCAGTCTCTGGGCAGGCAGGTTGTCACGGCAGGTGACCAGGCAGTCTCTGGGCAGGCAGGTTGTCACGGCAAGTGACCAGGAAGTCTCTAGACAGGCAGGTTGTCACGGCAAGTGACCAGGCAGACTCTGGGCAGGCAGGTTGTCATGGCAAGTGACCAGGCAGTCTCTAGACAGGCAGGTTGTCACAGCAAGTGACCAGGCAGTCTCTAGACAGGCATGTATATACGACCTGATATGGTGGAGCCTCCAGGTAGGCTGCAGTCGGATGGCAGATGATCGCTCCCAGGTGAGCAGGCAAGAGCCGGGGATCTCTGCAGATGATGTCCGAACTTCAGGATGGAGCTGCAGTCGGATGGCAGATGATCGCTCCCAGGTGAGCAGGCAAGAGCCGGGGATCTCTGCAGATGATGTCCGAACTTCCGGATGGAGCTGCAGTCGGATGGCAGATGATCGCTCCTAGGTGAGCAGGCAAGAGCCGGGGATCTCTGCAGATGACGTCCGAACCTCTGGATGGAACTGCAGACGGATGGCAGACAGGCAAGCTCTACAGGTAACAGGCAGGTAACTGGAATCAGGAGCTGAAGGCTGAAACAGAGTTAGACTGCACAGGAACAACATTGCTCGGGCACCTACATTAAGGAGGAAGCCCTTAATATAGGGTGGAGTCCTCCAGCATTGGCTGGAGACTGATTTGGAAAATGCGCGCGGCTCCTTTAAGAGCGGGGGAGGGTGCGGGCGCGCGCCCTAAGGCCAGTAGCAGGGAAGGAGCGCGCGGGACCAGCAGGGCGGAAGGAGGACATCATAGGCGCAGAGGGGGCTGGGAGCACTGAGGACGCTAAGCGCAGGTGAGGAGAGCGACGTCCCTGTCTGGCAGCAGGCAGGGACGCAGGCGCTACAGTACCCCCCCTCTAGGCCCCCCTTCTTTAAGCCAGAAAGAAATTTAGCTAGGATAAGAGGGGCATGGATGTTCTCCCGAGGCTCCCAGGTTCTCTCCTCAGGACCAAACCCCTTCCAATCCACCAAAAAATAAGTCTTTCTTCCTACCCTTTTTGTGGCCAGAATGTTCTCTACCTCAAATTCATCATCAGCAGACACAGGAGCAGGAGGTGTACCTGTAGACTTAAAAAAAGAGTTAAGAACCACAGGTTTGAGGAGAGATACATGAAAAGAATTAGGAATTCTCAAATTGGCCGGGAGTTTCAATTTATAGGACACCGGATTGATCTGACTGATGATCTCAAAAGGACCGATGAACCGAGGACCTAACTTGTAGGACGGAATTTTGAGTCGAACATATTTGGACGAAAGCCAGACTTTGTCCCCAGGACGGAATTGAGGAGGATCCAGACGTTTTTTGTCAGCATGTCTTTTCATGCGCTCGGATGACTGAATGAGTGCGGACCGGGTACTCTCCCAGATGGAGGAGAATTCTCTAACCAGAGATTCCGCAGCTGGATTGTCCACAGAGATGGAAACAGGGACAGGGATCTGAGGGTGCTGACCGAAGACTACAAAAAACGGAGACTTGGTGGAAGATTCGCTCTCATGATAATTGTAGGAGAATTCGGCCCAAGGCAGGAGCTCCACCCAGTCAGAATGGTGGGCATTAACGAAGTGTCGAAGATAACTGGTCAAATTCTGATTTATTCGTTCAACTTGTCCATTGGACTGTGGGTGGTAAGCGGAGGAAAAATCCAGGGTGACGTCTAGCAACTTACAAGTGGCTCTCCAGAAACGTGAGGTGAACTGAACCCCACGATCCGACACAATGTGACGAGGCAGACCATGAAGACGGAAGATGTGGCGGATAAAGTCTTTAGCCAACTCGGGTGCAGACGGAAGACCTGGCAGAGGAATGAAGTGAGCCATCTTGGAAAAGCGGTCAGCGACCACCCAAATGACCGTACAACCGGCAGAGACGGGCAGATCTGTTATGAAGTCCATGGCTATATGCTGCCAGGGGGCAGCGGGTACAGGAAGCGGAAGAAGACGGCCGGTAGGCAGGTGTCTCGGAACTTTGTTGCGGGCACAGGAAACACAGGCAGAAACAAAGTCTATTACGTCTTTGTGCAGGGTAGGCCACCAATAATGCCGAGTAATGAGTTGGAGGGTCTTTTTTTGACCAGCGTGGCCAGCGAGTTTAGACGAGTGACCCCAATGTAGGATTCTCTTCCGATCGGTTTCTGATACGAACGCCTTACCAGGAGGGAGACGATTTAGACTCACGGGAGCCACCTGCATCACTCTGGCGGGATCGATGATATGTTTAGGCTCATCTTCGAGATCCGACACCAGGAAAGACCGAGACAAGGCATCCGCCTTGACGTTTTTGTCAGCTGGGCGAAAATGCAAAAGAAAATCGAAGCGGGCAAAAAACAAGGACCACCGGGCTTGGCGAGGATTAAGTCTCTGTGCCTGCTGGAGGTATGCCAGATTTTTGTGATCCGTGTAGATGATTACCGGATGAAGAGCCCCTTCGAGTAGGTAACGCCACTCCTCCAATGCCAACTTAATGGCCAATAACTCTCGATCTCCTATGGAGTAGTTGCGCTCGGAGGAGGAGAAGAGTTTGGAGAAGAAACCGCAGGACACCATCCTCCCGGATGGCGATTTTTGGGTAAGAACCGCTCCGGCTCCAGCAGAGGAAGCGTCCACCTCCAGGAAGAACTGCTTGTTGCCATCCGGGCGATGCAGCACTGGAGCGGAAGAGAAGGCCTGTTTCAGAGAAAGGAAGGCCTCCTCTGCTTCGGTCGTCCACTGTTTGGGGTTAGCATCCTTGCGAGTGAGCGCTGAGATTGGAGCAGTCCTGGAAGAGAAGTGCGGTATGAAGAGACGGTAATAGTTGGCGAATCCCAGGAACCGCTGAATGGCCTTCAACCCCTCCGGTCGGGGCCACTTCTCGATGGCAGACAATTTCTCCGGATCCATTCGTAGGCCTGTCTGAGAAATGATGTAGCCCAGAAACGGAAGCGATGTCTGCTCAAAGAGGCACTTCTCATATTTGGCGAAGAGGTGATTCTGCCTGAGCCTGAGCAGAACCTGACGAACATCCCTCCGGTGAGACTGAAGATCCGGAGAGAAGACCAAGATGTCGTCAAGGTACACCACAACGCAGGAATAGAGGAGGTCCCGGAAGATGTCGTTGACCAACTCCTGAAAGACTGCCGGAGCATTACAGAGACCAAAGGGCATCACCAAGTACTCGTAGTGGCCGTCCCGGGTGTTGAATGCCGTCTTCCATTCATCTCCTCGACGGATACGAACCAGGTTGTATGCTCCACGAAGATCTAGTTTGGTGAAGACTCTAGCCCCTCTAAGACGATCAAACAGTTCTGGAATGAGCGGAAGAGGGTACTTATTCTTCACCGTGATCGAATTTAGGCCTCTGTAGTCAATACAGGGACGGAGAGATCCGTCTTTCTTTTTAACGAAGAAAAAACCTGCTCCCGCTGGGGAGGTAGATTTCCGGATAAATCCCTTTGCTAAGTTCTCCTCGATATATTCGGACATCGACCTGGTCTCAGCAGCAGACAACGGGTAAATACGCCCACGGGGAGGCGTAGTACCGGGTAACAGGTCAATCGGGCAATCATATGGTCTATGCGGGGGTAATGTCTCTGCTTCCTTTTTATTGAAAACATCAGCAAATGACCAATATGGAATCGGGAGTCCATGTAGATTAGCAGGTGTAGGAGAAGAATAGACAGGATGAACAGGCACCAGACACGTTTTATGACAGTCCTGTCCCCAGCGAAGAACCTCTCCATTCTGCCAGTCGAGCACAGGTGCATGTTTTTGGAGCCAAGGCAGACCTAGTAAGAAAGCATGAGAGAGTCCAGGCAGAACATGAAATGAGATGCTCTCAGAATGCAACATTCCCACCTGCAGGGTTATGACTTCGGTGATAAGTCGGATGGGACGAGGTAGGAGACCCCCATCCACAGCAGCAACAGATACAGGTTCAACAAGAGGTTTGGTGGGAATGTGATACTTCTCTACTAGAGCCTGTGACACGAGATTCCCAGCTGCTCCAGAATCAAGTTGGGCCATTTCGAAGTGGCGGTTCTTACCGATCAGAATTGAAACCGACAGCAGCAGGGATGAAGAGGAATTATTTTTGTCTAGATTGACCTCTCCGAGCGAACCTAGACACAGGCGTTTTCCCGACTTCTCCGGACAGGTTTGGATCCAGTGCTCCTTACTGCCGCAGTAGAAGCAACTTTTCTCGGCACGGCGTGAGTCCTGACGGGCTTTGACCATCTTGGTCTGGTCGACCTGTATAGGCTCAGCAGTGTGCACCTGAGGAGAAACGGAAGAGGTTATAGATCTCTGACACGAGGGTGCAAGATGGGAAAATTCTTTTTTACGGGTGATCTCTTTGGCTCGTTCCTGGAACCGAAGATCAATTCGATTGGCAAGATTTATTAAATCATCTAGAGAGGTTGGAACGTCCCGACCGGCAAGTTCGTCTTTAATACGGCCGGACAGACCCTCCCAGAAGACCGAAATTAGAGCTTCATTGTCCCAGGCTAGTTCTGAGGCTAAAGTCCGGAACCGTATGGCATATTGACCAACGGTGAGACTCTCCTGACGGAGACGCAGCAGAGATGATGCAGAGGAAGTCTTCCGTCCAGGTTCGTCGAATACCTTCCGGAAGGTCGAGAGAAAAGCAGGCAGGTCAGATACCAGAGGATCCTCTCTCTCCCAGAGAGGATTAAGCCAGGCCAGGACTTCTCCGGTGAGATGGGACATGATGAAGGCAATTTTGGCCCGGTCAGAGTTAAACTGGTGTGCCAGGAGTTCAAAATGCAGGGTGCACAGATTAATGAAACCCCGAGCCAGAGCAGGATCGCCTCCAAACCTAGGAGGAGCTGACAGTCGGGGTCCGGGAATGGAAACCACGGAATTGGGAATCAGCGGGACTGACGGATTATGAGTCATGGCTCCAGCGATGGTTGCAAGTGATGATTTCAGAGTGTCCAGACGGGATTTGACGTTCCGCAGGTGACCCAGGATGGTCTCCTGTTGAGACCTCTGGCGAGACAGCTCATGACACAGTTCCGGGAGTGAAGGGGTTTGGGTGCCACCGGGTTCCATGGCCCGAGCAAACTGTAACGGGTCTGGTGGGTGGAACTACTGACGAGACAGGTCAGGTTGGTGGAACCACATAGCTTTATTATACAAGAGATTTTACTTGTAAGAGAGCGGGTGGCACCTGGGAAAAGGGCAGGGATTCACGGCAGAGGATATAGGTAGTTTCTGGACAGGCAGGTTTGTCACAGCAAGTGACCAAGGAAGTCTCTGGGCAGGCAGGTTGTAACGGTAAGTAACCGAGGCAGTCTCTGGACAGGCAGGTTGTCACGGCAAGTGACCAAGGCAGTCTCTGGGACAGGCAGGTTGTCACGGCAAGTGACCAGGCAGTCTCTGGGCAGGCAGGTTGTCACGGCAGGTGACCAGGCAGTCTCTGGGCAGGCAGGTTGTCACGGCAAGTGACCAGGAAGTCTCTAGACAGGCAGGTTGTCACGGCAAGTGACCAGGCAGACTCTGGGCAGGCAGGTTGTCATGGCAAGTGACCAGGCAGTCTCTAGACAGGCAGGTTGTCACAGCAAGTGACCAGGCAGTCTCTAGACAGGCATGTATATACGACCTGATATGGTGGAGCCTCCAGGTAGGCTGCAGTCGGATGGCAGATGATCGCTCCCAGGTGAGCAGGCAAGAGCCGGGGATCTCTGCAGATGATGTCCGAACTTCAGGATGGAGCTGCAGTCGGATGGCAGATGATCGCTCCCAGGTGAGCAGGCAAGAGCCGGGGATCTCTGCAGATGATGTCCGAACTTCCGGATGGAGCTGCAGTCGGATGGCAGATGATCGCTCCTAGGTGAGCAGGCAAGAGCCGGGGATCGTTTTTGTGTCGACCCGCCACCACAATTGTGGATTACCAGGGCAATGGGGTACTCAGAGCCGAGCCCATGGAAGTCTATGGGGTTTGTCACAGGTAGCTGTGGCTCGGTCTGTGGCCCTGGCGGTCTGGCGTATGTTGGGGATATATTTACAGGGGATTGATTTATATACAGTTCGTGACGCCACCTGTAGTCTTCTGGTAATTTATACCAGCGCTGCTGTAGATCTCTGAGGGGATGGTGAGGCAGCTAGATGTCTGGTCCCCTACAGGTGGGACTCTTCCCTCAGGTCGGTAGTTAGGTAGGGATTGTGCAGGCATGCAATAATAACTCAGTCTCACACCGTCAGCGTCTTTCCATACCTTTACTTGTAAGATGTTCAGGCAGGTCCCAGGGAGGCTGATCCAAGGAGAGTGTATCTTGAGACAGCAGCTGGACAAGTTAGGGGCCTCCTTTACTTCCAATACAATGAGTACAACCAGCCTGAAGCGTAGTTCCCTCAATATCTCCAGCTAATCTATAGCTGTACCGCCCAGTCAGCTTTGTGTTAGGAGCCTTCCTGCGAGGGAGCTGAATTCTTATCTTATCGTGCACTGATTCAAAGTCTTCACTCCCCCTGACCCCAGTTACGTACTGACTATAAGGGGCTTGTTTGCCGCGACCTAAGGTCCGGTAAATTCCTGGTTTTCTTATCACTATGCTTGAAACAGTAGTGATCCTTCGGTCCCCAGTGACCGGTAGCAATGTGCAGGACTTCTTCAATCCGTAAGCACTATTCCAATAAACCACTGTGCCTTTCGCCTTGTCCTCGCTGGTAACATAAGCACTCACACTAGCCAAGGGTCGAGCAGTCACTTCTTTCTTTTCCTTCACTTCAAAGTTAGTTACAGATGCTCAGTTATCAATAGGCAGGAGCACGTCTCTGAACCTTACACCGTCCTTTAGACAGGATACTGAAGACTTTCTGCACTAAACTTCTTCTTTCCTTCCAGTGTATGCTGATGAGGTACAGCTCTGACTAGGCTAAGGTGAATTAAAGCACCTATACTAGACTCCACTTTCCGAACTGATGATAGAGCAATCTGGACTGCTTCCTCCCTCCAGACGTCTTCTCTCTCTGAAGTCAGGAACTAAACTCCAGACGTCTTCTCTGTCCGAAGACAGGAACTAGACTCACTAAATCACTCTAACACATACGCCTTGACCACTCCCTCAAGAGTAAACCCCACTACCCTAAGGGTGTGTCTAGTATATGTTGAGTGAATGAATATTTAGCATTAAACTGCTGTCTCGCCACACACTCTCCAGGGTACTGCGTGTGCCTAACACCAGGGCTACACATTCCCCCATGGTAAAAGACAGCACTCCCGGGCTGTAAAATACAAAAGAGACATTTTTGTTTATGCATGAAAACATTAAACAATTAACATTGGTTCGTCCCATCCGGGAGGTGAGGAAATCTTGAACGTTACGAACAATAACATTATATATAGAAATACAAAAGTATTAAATAGCATTCAATAAATATACAATATACTTGTGAAGGACCCGCACCAAACCTTCAACGTAGGTCCTGGGTGGGCTGCAGGACATCCGATTGCAGACCTCACTCAGTGCCACACCACACGGGTTTTGTTTTCAGAGGTAGTTGTACTGGTTTATGTAAAACCAAGATAAGGCACCGAAGCGCAACTATGTACAAGTAAGTTCTGGGTTGGCACAGTCCTCAACCTCTAAGTCCAATGTAAAACCAAAGACATAGATATAATATCACATTATTATACTAAAGTGCAAAACTTTTTCTGATTACTGTTTACCCAGCCGGGCATTCTACAGTTAGCAAAATATATATGCAAAACTTTATAAAACATTCTCAAACTTTTTACTTATGGTAGACCCGATATGGATCTCACCGATTCTTCTTTTCTATTTATTCATTTTCAAATAATACACTTTCCAATACATTTTCCACCCCGGGGGCTGGAACAATGCGATGTTCGCACAGGACCGTTCCTATTCCTGGGCCCAGTGCCCAGCACCAAGATCATCGACTCCACCATCGGGGTCTGTGTGGCTGGTGTGCACTGGGCTGGTGGGGATGTCGGGGGTTCCGGCAAGGTGTCATCATCGCTGGTTACCTGCAGGGCCGGTTCACTCCGGTCCTCTAGGCCGCAGGGCCCGTCCTCCTCTGGGGACGCTGCTGCAGCATAAGATACTGGGCAAAAAGCAGGCTTTTGTAGTGGCTCAATTGAGATCGCATCAGACTCTTGCGATGTAGATTGGGTCGCCGATTGCGATGCAGAGTAGATCGCCGATTGCGATACGGAGGTGTACGCAGGGGGCGATGCCGATGCACAATGCTGGTGTGATGCAGAGCAGGAAGCAGGTGTGCTCAATGGCTCAGTTGGGGACGCACTAACCTGCTGCTGTTGCTGCTCCATCATTGACGGCTGAGTCCCCGACGGTGTCCCTACCGGGGATCGATCATCTGCTGCGGCCTCTTGGCCGGGCGGGCGTTCCGGAACTGGCGGTACCTCCTCAACCTCCTTCGCCTCCACCGCTTCACCGGTGGGATCAGGATTGGTACTTTCGGGGGCAGCCTCCGGTTGCTCCTTTGCCTTGGGCAGCAGAATTTTCGGTGACTCGAATCGTGGGGGGTCGTTGAGGGGAGAGATCACCGTGTCCCACAGCCTCCGCTGTTCCAGGGTACGCCGGCGTCTCTCGATCTCTTCAAAGCCAGGTTGGTACTGGACCATCTTCTTCAGGCGTGCATTTTCTTCTTGAATCTCTAGCAACGCCTGCTGCAGGTGCAGGACCACGGATAACTCCGATGCTGGTGGCAGCTTGGCTGGGGCACGGGGCGTGCCTTCCTCCGCTTCCCTGCTCGGCTGCACACGTCCTGCTTCCATGATGTTCCAGAAGATTCTTTCCTCTTTCTGCGGAGACATCCGGTCTCTTCCGTGGAGGTGGGATTTGCGTCTCCTCCTCCTCGCAGGGAAGGTGAAGAGGAGGCGGACCTCCTTTGCTGTAGGGCAGGATCGCATGTTGTAATAGCACTTTGAGAGGGCAGGCATTTTCTTCGCGCCACTGGGGGGTACACGCCCACGAAGGTACGCCCACCTTCTTCTCCAGCGCCTGAGGGCGCGAATATGGCGACAAAAATGGCGATTTTGGCGCCAAAAGTGCAAACAGTCCTTTTTCACCAAAACAATTCCTTAGGCACACAGGGCTCGCAATTCTGCGAGTTTCGCATCCTGTTCGTGACGCCAAGTTTTGTGTCGACCCGCCACCACAATTGTGGATTACCAGGGCAATGGGGTACTCAGAGCCGAGCCCATGGAAGTCTATGGGGTTTGTCACAGGTAGCTGTGGCTCGGTCTGTGGCCCTGGCGGTCTGGCGTATGTTGGGGATATATTTACAGGGGATTGATTTATATACAGTTCGTGACGCCACCTGTAGTCTTCTGGTAATTTATACCAGCGCTGCTGTAGATCTCTGAGGGGATGGTGAGGCAGCTAGATGTCGGGTCCCCTACAGGTGGGACTCTTCCCTCAGGTCGGTAGTTAGGTAGGGATTGTGCAGGCATGCAATAATAACTCAGTCTCACACCGTCAGCGTCTTTCCATACCTTTACTTGTAAGATGTTCAGGCAGGTCCCAGGGAGGCTGATCCAAGGAGAGTGTATCTTGAGACAGCAGCTGGACAAGTTAGGGGCCTCCTTTACTTCCAATACAATGAGTACAACCAGCCTGAAGCGTAGTTCCCTCAATATCTCCAGCTAATCTATAGCTGTACCGCCCAGTCAGCTTTGTGTTAGGAGCCTTCCTGCGAGGGAGCTGAATTCTTATCTTATCGTGCACTGATTCAAAGTCTTCACTCCCCCTGACCCCAGTTACGTACTGACTATAAGGGGCTTGTTTGCCGCGACCTAAGGTCCGGTAAATTCCTGGTTTTCTTATCACTATGCTTGAAACAGTAGTGATCCTTCGGTCCCCAGTGACCGGTAGCAATGTGCAGGACTTCTTCAATCCGTAAGCACTATTCCAATAAACCACTGTGCCTTTCGCCTTGTCCTCGCTGGTAACATAAGCACTCACACTAGCCAAGGGTCGAGCAGTCACTTCTTTCTTTTCCTTCACTTCAAAGTTAGTTACAGATGCTCAGTTATCAATAGGCAGGAGCACGTCTCTGAACCTTACACCGTCCTTTAGACAGGATACTGAAGACTTTCTGCACTAAACTTCTTCTTTCCTTCCAGTGTATGCTGATGAGGTACAGCTCTGACTAGGCTAAGGTGAATTAAAGCACCTATACTAGACTCCACTTTCCGAACTGATGATAGAGCAATCTGGACTGCTTCCTCCCTCCAGACGTCTTCTCTCTCTGAAGTCAGGAACTAAACTCCAGACGTCTTCTCTGTCCGAAGACAGGAACTAGACTCACTAAATCACTCTAACACATACGCCTTGACCACTCCTCAAGAGTAAACCCCACTACCCTAAGGGTGTGTCTAGTATATGTTGAGTGAATGAATATTTAGCATTAAACTGCTGTCTCGCCACACACTCTCCAGGGTACTGCGTGTGCCTAACACCAGGGCTACACATCTGCAGATGACGTCCGAACCTCTGGATGGAACTGCAGACGGATGGCAGACAGGCAAGCCGACAGGTAACAGGCAGGTAACTGGAATCAGGAGCTGAAGGCTGAAACAGAGTTAGACTGCACAGGAACAACATTGCTCGGGCACCTACATTAAGGAGGAAGCCCTTAATATAGGGTGGAGTCCTCCAGCATTGGCTGGAGACTGATTTGGAAAATGCGCGCGGCTCCTTTAAGAGCGGGGGAGGGTGCGGGCGCGCGCCCTAAGGCCAGTAGCAGGGAAGGAGCGCGCGGGACCAGCAGGGCGGAAGGAGGACATCATAGGCGCAGAGGGGGCTGGGAGCACTGAGGACGCTAAGCGCAGGTGAGGAGAGCGACGTCCCTGTCTGGCAGCAGGCAGGGACGCAGGCGCTACACAGATATTTTTATTTAGGGGCATTATAATGACTCTTCTGTCTTTAAGGGCATCGTGCGGAGAGTTGGTGCAGAAGAGCGGAGAAGATGGAAATATGCAGAGACGACTGTGGATGAGAAAACTCATCATGGGATCTGGACAAGATGAAGAAAAGGAGAATGACTCCAGAGACAGCGTCATCTATAAGGTACCTGGATGTAAATATTATTTGTGAAATTGACTAATTCTCATGTCTTTATTTGTTAGGAGCATTAAAGGGGTTCTCCAGGTCTGTGTCACATAGAATGACTGCAGACTCAGCACAAACCTGGACAGCCCCTTTAATGCTCCTAACATAAATAAAAACATGAGAATTAGTCAATTTCAGAATTCTCATAGTGCTCACTGCACGCTGTTAGGATTCTCTCGTGCCGGTGATTTACATCCAAGCGGTCACATGCTGACTAGACGTGTGGCCTCAATGAAAATGAACGGAGCGAGGCCGGGCACGTCTAGTCGGAATGTGGCCAGAAGTATATAAATCACATGCTTGTGCTGACATGACCGTGCACTCTTGCCACCGGTAGTGGAGAATCCTAAAAGTGTGCAGTGCATTCGTTGTGAGAATTCAGAAGCTGCAATGTCAGGATTCAGCTCTGCAGGTTCCAGCAGTCATCTCATGGACACTTCACTCATATGCGATTTTTTATATTTATGGTCCTGTGACAACGAGCTTCTCTTCCTGCTTCTCTCAGTTTTTCACTGAACATTGAGAGCATTAGGGAGAGCAGCTCGTCAGTACATGACTAAGTGTGCAAATCGCATGTGTGCTTGGGGGGGGCAGGACACAGCGGGCCACATTAGAGGCCCCAGGAAGCAGCAGGCCCCTAATGGGGCCCTAGGAAACAGCAGGCCCCATTAGGGGCCTAGGTCCAAAGGAAGCAGCAGGCCCCATTAGGGGCCTAGGTCCAAAGGAAGCAGCATGCCCCTTTAGGGGCCTAGCTCCAAAGAAAACTGCAGGCCCCATTAGGGGCCTTGGGCCCCAGGAAACTGCAGGCCCCAGGAAACAGCAGGTCCCATCAAGGGCCTAGGGTCCCAGGAAACAGCAGGCCCCTAATGGGGCCCCGAAAACAGCAGGCCTCTTTACAGTGCTGCAGATGGCGACCAAAATGGTCGCCAAAGCGGCTAAAAATTTGCAAATGGTGACTGGATTATTCAATCCATTCGCCGTTTGCGATTAGTGATTTTTAAAACAATATATATTTTTTTTTAAATGGAGGCGGGGGGGCCCCATTTTGAAGTTTGCTGTGGGGCCCTGCCGTTCCTAGTTACGCCCCTGACAATGACAATACTTAATGGATATGATGGCAAACATATACAAATGATTAGCTGATAATAATCATACATATATATCAAAACATGTATCAATATAAGGCAAGTTATACATAAATCAATATAAACAGAACACCACATATTGACATACATAGAAGTCATGAAAAAGGCATACACAAATAAATTGTATACACAATTATAACAATATAGATACATGGAGACTCTTGATCATTGTAGAATCAATATTGATGACCCCAATCCAGACTTGAACGATGTTCCATCACAGCACATCCACAAAAGAGCAAGTAGACTATCCTAAATAACTAAGGAATTAAAAACAAGTATTAAAATAAATTACGTATTGTCATGTGCGAATCCCACAATACACTTATATATCACAACAGGTCACAGAAAAGGGGCAAATGAGATACACTCATTCAACCCAGAGGGATGAACCGTATTAAGAAGCCAGATCCATCTCTAATATTAATCTCAAGTGATTCAATACCACGTACACGTAATAGGGAGCTATCACACTTGTGAAATTCCCAAAAATGACGAGGTATTGTCTTGAGTGTGGATCAAGTTGCACGGACACTTGGCATAGTATATCATGTATCGAGTTGTACATGTGATACACTGCCGAATATTATATGTTTTTGTATTATCCGAATTAGTAAATGTGTCACACCGATCTATGTTCGAACAGGCGAAGCATCGGCCGCAAGGCCTGCATCCACTACTCGTCCTCATATCATCCAAAAATGTAGGTGTGCCCCGCCCAGTATAGTGGCTGGAGACGAGATGATCCTTCAAGTTCTTGGCACGTCGAAATGTCATAGACGGATTCTTGGGAATAATCCTACCAAGTATAGGATCAACCCGCAGTATTGGCCATGCCCTCTGGAGAATAGTCCGAATCTTATCAGATTGCGAACTAAAGGAGGTGATAAATCTTATCACCTTATCAGATGAATTAGATCTAGACTCCATCTTATACAGTAGATCATGTCTGGAGTAGGGTTGAGCATTCCGATACTGCAAATATCGGGTATCGGCCGATATTGGCTGTATCGGAATTCCGATTCCGAGTACCGATATTTTCGTCATATCAGATACCGGAATCGGATTTGTCACTGTCACTGTCAGTGTCCGTCGGCTGGGTCTGTCAGGAGTCAGCGGCACTTACCCGGCAGAAGATCTCCGGCGGTCACATCCCGGACTGCTTAATGGCCGCCATCCTCTTCTCCCCGGCGGTCACATGCAGTTTCTCGCGATAACTGCAGTGACTGCTGGGTAATCGCGGCCGTAAAGCAGTCCGATGACGTCACCGCCGGGGAAGCTGGTAAGCAGCTGTGCTGCGCCGGGATGTCAGGCTCTGCCTGTCATTCCGATGTAGCAGAGCTGGATCGTCGTGGGACTGTCGTTATGGACTGCGTCGGACAGGTGGTATACTGTTGGTTTTTTTTTTTTTTTTTTTTACAGGAGATCGATGGCGTCGCAGGAATGAGAGAGTAATAAAAAAAATGAAAACTGTGTTGTCTCTTTTATTTCATTAAAAGACTTTTTTCTTGCTGTGTCTTTTTTTTACACATTTAAAAACTTTGGGATTAATAATGGATCGGTGTCTTATTGACACCTCTCCATTATTAACCGGGCTTATTGTCACCGTGCAATCAACGGTGACATTAACCCCTTATTACCCCGCTTGCCACCGCTACAGGGCAAGTGGGAAGAGCCGGGTAAAGTGCCACAATTGGCACATCTTTTGATGCGCCAAATGTGGGGCTGCTGTAGCCTGGTATTATCAGGCTGTTGAGGGCCAAAATCCATGGGCCTTGACAGTCTTTTAATACCAGGCCGCAGCAGTCTGCATTTTACTTGGCTGGTTAACAAAAATAGGGGGACCCCTACGCCGTTTTTTTTTCGAGGGGATCCCCTATTTTTGTTAACCAGCCAAGCTAAGCAGACTGCTGTGGCCTGGTATTATCAGGCTGGCAAGGTCCATGGATATTGGATCCTTACCAGCCTGAAAAACCAGGCCTCAGCGGTCTGCTTCATCTGGCTGGTTAACAAAAATAGGGGGGACCCCACGCCAATTTTTTCCGAGGGGATCCCCTATTTTTGTTAATCAGCCAAGATATGCAGACTGCTGTGGCCTGGTATTATCAGGCTGGCAAGGTCCATGGATCTTGGCTCCTTAACAGCCTGAAAATCCAGGCCTCAGCGGTCTGCTTCATCTGGCTGGTTAACAAAAATAGGGGGGACCCCACGCCATTTTTTTTTCGAAGGGAACCCCTATTTTTGTTAATCAGTTCCCTCTGACGTCACTGATGGTGTCCCTGGCTGACCTGAAGTGAAAGTGGAAAGCAATCAATAAAGCTTTCCACTTCCTCTCCTGTCAGCCAGGAGAGGATCTCATTCATTTGGGGGTTTACTGTGAGGCTGCAGCATTAGCTGCGGTCCCTGCAGTAAACATTCACCCTTTCTGAAGGATTACACCGTGGGACCTGACTGTGCATCGGATTGGTAAGAATAATTTTGCTTTATTATTTTATTTTTATTACAGGAAATGGTTTTAGCAGGTAAATAAAATATGGTCAAAAACTGTGTGATTATTTCATTAAACTTCTTTTTTATTAAAGTGTGTGTGTTTGATTTTTCTTTCATACAATAGGATTAATAATTGATAGTTGTCTAATTGACAGCTCTCAATTATTAACCTGGCTTAAAGTGACCTTTCAATTGCAAGGTCATTTTAACCCCTTATTAACCCATTCGCCACCGCTACAGGGCAATGGGAATAGACGGGCAAAGTGCCAGAAAGGGCAAATCTAATTAGAGATTTGCCCTTTCTGGGGTGTCTGGGGGCAGATGTTAAGTAGCCGGGGGGGCCAAAAAAAATGGTCCCTCTCTGGGCTATTATTATCTGCCCCCACTCACTGGCTTTGTGTGTCTGGTTGCGAAAATAGGGCGGGAGCCCACGCATTTTTTTTCAGCAATTTTACACCTCATATATATATATACATGTCATTGAATTTGTGACACATATATATATATATTTATATTTATAGTTCATACACTTCTACATAGTATAATAGCCGCTAATTCAATTGCCGGCTTTTGTGAAAATGCAGAACCCGACATGAAATGACACTTGGTGTACATAGGGTTAACCATGTCTTTTCATGTAGTTTGATATCTGATTTGCACAAACAATTACATGAGTGTAAGTGTGCAAAATTTCACACCTGTAGGGGTTAATTAAAGGTGTAAATTCGTAGCAAAAAAGTCCGTTTTTTTTTACAACGAATTTACACCTTTAATTAACCCCTACAGGTGTGAAATTTTGCACACATAGACTGATGTAATTGTTTGTGCAAATCAGATAGCAAAGGACATGAAAAGACATGGTTAACCCTATGTACACCAAGTGTCATTTCATGTCGGGTGCTTCTGTCTTTTCACAGAAGCCGGCTTTACCCGGCAATTGAATCAGAGGATATTTTACTATGTAGAAGTGTATAAACTATACATATATGTATATATATATATATATATATATATGTCACAATGACATGTATATATATATATATGTATTCTATGTGTGTATATTTAGTGTTTAAAAGGAAAGAAAGAGGTTTTTTTAGTTGCGATATTTTGTTCCCATAGACTTACATGGGACTTCCGGTATTGGTATCGGGTATCGCCGATATTTTAAAGGTATCGGCGATACCATTCCGATTCTGATACTTTTGGATATCGGAAAGTATCGCTCAACTCTAGTCTGGAGTCATGCTTTGCCCTATTGAATGCCCTTTTTATAAGTCTACGGCTATATACGCGAGCAAAAAAATGTTCCTTAAGTTCCTCCGCCCTATGTATAAAATCAGCATCTGATGAACAAATGCGACGAAGGCGGAGGAACTGGCCCACTGGAACTGCCTTGATCATATGTCGTGGATGTCCTGATGCAGCGTGTAATAAGGTGTTCGTAGATGTCTCCTTTCTGAATATATCAGTATGTAGGGCTCCCGATGGGTCTCTCTTAATCGTCAAGTCAAGAAAGTTGAGTGAGACACCACTGTGTACAAACGTCAAATGGATGTTACGATCGTTGCTGTTAAGGGTACTGATCAGCTGCGCAAGGTCGACGGGTATGCCTTGCCAGATGAAGAAGATGTCGTCGATGTAGCGTGTCCAAAAAGGGACACGGTCCATCAACCCCTGTTCATCAGACAAGAAGAGATCCCTCTCCCACAATCCCAGGAAGGGCCCGGCATAGGCTGGCGCAAAGGCCGCGCCCATGGCGGTCCCCTGAAGCTGCAGGTAGAAGGAACCCTTGAAAACAAAAAAGTTATGAGTGAGCGCAAACTCCAGTAGCTCCAGCAGGAAGTCCCTCATATCCACAGACAGGGGTGAGTTGCTGAGGAAAAACTGTACCGCAAACAACCTATACCTGTGTCTGATGTTGGTGTAGAGGGACTCCAAGTCTGCTGAAACTAGTAGAGAATGGTCCTCAACACAAAAACCGTCGACCCTGCGCAGCAGATTCCCCATGTCCTGGAGGAAAGAAGGGAGGCCCATAACCAGAGATTGTAAATGGAAATCTATCCATTGGTTAACGTGCTCCAGGAAGTTCCCATTGTCAGAAATAATTGGTCTCCTGGGTGGCACGGAGGCGTTCTTATGAATCTTCGGGAGGAGGTACAAGGTCGAGACAGTGGGCTCCTGAACAGTCAGTGCAGAAACCAATTCTTTGGAGACAATGCCGTCCTGAAAGGCCCGCTTTAAGATATTATCCAATTGTGCCGAATACGCCGAAAGAGGATTATAAGTGAGCTTCCTATAATTGGTGGTAACATGAAGCTGACGATAAGCCTCCTTCTCGTACATGTCAACGGGCCATAGGACGACATTGCCTCCTTTGTCTGCATTCACACAAATGTCTTAACCTAGTTCAATATGCAGGGAACAGTGTTTGCGCCAATATATATGGTTATGTTTTTGTTATGACGTTTTCTGGGCTGGTTGTGGTTTGTGCCCCTCACCAAGATGGCCGCCGCTGTGACCGGCGCATGCGCTGTGTACTGTCTGGTTCTGCCTCTCCAGTCTCCGCCTCCTGTCTGACGTCGGGTCACATGAGGCCTATGAGCGCCGACGTCAGCGGGTATGACACTGGCTGGTGGGCGGTATCCGGTTCAGGTGATGGTGATTCTTTACATGCTGGCAGCTATAAATAATCGCAGTTCATTCCACTTTGCACACCCCCTGAGGAAGGCAATTTATGCCGAAACGCGCGTCGGGGAGGCAGGAGTTGGAGTTCCTGTCCTGGATACTGTCAGCTGGTATGTCCACGTCCATGTATGTCTGCATATATTTGATGTCTAGGTGTCTTCTTTATGTACTGGCACTTGCTCATTATGATTTTTGATGGCACTATGGTACTCCTATTATAGATTGACCTGAGGAATAATTATGGGATATATGTGTTATCTGCATTGTGCATTATATTTATATCTGTGGCCATACCTATATGTTTAATATAAACATTGTCCGTGATCCCCTGCTGTACTGCATTGTCATGTGGTGATTTGCACACGTCACTTTTTTCTGCTCCCTTGCTACCTTTGATATGTTTTTTAATCAACAAAATTATATTTATTAATATGGACATTTTGCACTGCTTATTTCCGGTTTTCTATGTATTGTATATGCAGTGTGTCCACACTGTCCAGTAAGATTTTTTTTTTATCCCCCCAGAAAATACACATTGTGGTACTATTATGCTACCTGGGTAAATTTATGGTCCCTCCTGTTGTTTTACTGGTTGTGTATTAGCAAAGTATTTCACCTTTTAACAGAGTTTTGTACGTTGTTAGGTAATCCCCAACAGGGTCAGAACTCTGTTTGAAAGGTGAAATACTTTACACAACCAGGGGCACAACTTGGACAAAAGGTAAAAATATATTTTACTTTTACCCCAAGTTATGTGCCTGCTTTGTATAACCAATAAATTTTACCTTTTTTTTTTAACCTTAGAAATAAATGACAGACAAACCCTTTTAATCAACCAATAAACTTTTATTTTTTGAAAATGTTTAAATTCTTTGTTTTCATGAGAAAAAGCTTATTTTTTTCAATGTGAATTTTTTTTTTTAATAAAATTTTATAAACAAAAAAAATCACAATTTGTTAGTGTGGTGGAGAAACCCAAATGGAGGGCTGTGGACCCTTTGACAGTGGAGTGTGAAAGCGGACTTGGAAGGTGGGGAAGGATAGGTAAAAGAGGTAAGGGATTGAAAAGAATGAATGGGTGAGAGGTGGAGCAGAACGGTAGGTTTAGAGGAGAAATTTGGGGAGGTAGTACAGAGCAATTGTTGAGAAACTGGTACGGGGAAGGATGTTGATATGGGGCAGGTTGTTGAATGGGAGGTTATGGAGGGGAGGTTTGTTGACTGGGGTTTGGACGGGATGTTGCTGGTATTGAATGGGGGGGGGGAGGAGGGACGTGGGAAGTGGGGGGAGGTGTGGGAGAACGCTGGGGGGGGGGTGGGGGAAATACCCGCGCTAAGCATGTGGGAAGTAT
>JARQOD010007968.1:0-37389 GCA_033576555.1 Oophaga sylvatica
TATGCGGTTTTTTTTTTTTTTTTTTTTTTTTCAAACGCTGAAGGGTTAACGCTCCACCAAGCAGAGTTACCCCAGCGGTATTCAGTCAGCAAATTTAGCTGGTAGAAATAACCCTCAAAGGGGTTAATATTGCAAACTCACCAAAATATATATATATTTGTGAGCCCAGCCAATTTTTATGTCTCTGATGAGACTGCAGCTGCAGGATAGCGATCGCTGCGCTGCGGGGTGAGGAATCCGCACTCACCCAGCTGGCCGTGGTGTCTATATGAGGAGAGGAGCGGTCCGAGGAGCCCAGGAGCCTGAGTAATGGCCGCCACAGTGAGGGGGTCGCAGGAGAAAAGCCAGAGCGCGCGTCTTCCTGCTCAAAAGACCGGGATAGATAGGCCACGCCCCCTGCTAGCTCAAATAATGAGCGCGAACTCTCCCGCTCCTGCTCCCTCTCTGTCCTGCAGCTATCTGCCTGCGGACAAAAAATCACCACATCTTCTTGTAACAGCGCTGTCACAGCAGCGCTGAAGCATACTGACATTACATGTAGTAGCGCTGTCACAGCAGCGCTGAAGCATACTGACATTACATGTAGTAGCGCTGTCACAGCAGCGCTGAAGCATACTGACATTACATGTAGTAGCGCTGTCACAGCAGCGCTGAAGCATACTGACATTACATGTAGTAATAGCGCTGCTCATTCAGACGCTAAAGCACTCACACATAATTATTATTAAAATTTGTGTGGAGTACTCACCAGCCAAGGCGCCACAGGGACCCTCAGGGGTTTCTGGCGCAGTGCCCATGCTTCCCCCAGGGCGAAGAACGCAGTGACCGCACGTGTGGTTTGCGTTCCCGCCAGAGAAGCTCTCCTCATCCCCCAGGGCCGGCAAGGATTCTGCAGGGACTTTGAGTAAATACAGATCCGCCAAGGGAGAGGTTGGGGTACAGCAGCGCTGATACCCCTGAGACCTCTAGACCAACTAGTGATCCAAGTCTCCTGTCCGAATATTAAAATAATAAAATCTTCTGAGGAGCTGCATTAGCAGCGACCATCCTCTGGACCTCAAATCTTAGACTGGAGCTGAGTAGGAGGAGCCCGAGCTGGAGGGGCCAGCCAGTCATCACTCTTTTGATCTGAGGTAACATCCTGATCTGGGGCTCCGCCTACCCATCAGTAATGAATACTGTGGCTCTCTTCCTTCATCTGCAGCTGAAAACGTCAACTCGGCATGCAAAAAATAAGCCCTCACCCAACCTGAGATCACGAAAAATGGAGACGTTACAATTTTTTTTCACCACTTAGATAAATGAGAACCTAGACATGTTTGGTGTCTATGAACTCGTAATGACCTGGAGAATCATAATGGCAGGTCAGTTTTAACATTTAGTGAACCTAGCAAAAAAAGCCAAACAAAAAACAAGTGTGGGATTGCACTTCTTTTGCAATTTCACTGCTCTTGGAATTTTTTTACCGTTTTCGAGTACACGACATGGTAAAACTAATGGTGTCATTAAAAAGGAAAACTCGTCCTGCACATGGCCTTATTTACGGAAAAATAAAAACGTTAAGGCTCTGGAAAGAAGGGGAGCGAAAAACGATCCGGTCATTAAGGGGTTAATAGTCTCCTTTGTGTACTTGAAACTGAGATCGTCTAATCGCTTGTGCTATATACAGCGATGCCGCAGCAGATCCCCCGTCTATCATAGCAACCTATCGGTGACCCCCAATCACATCATGGGGACGCCAATGGGATGTCGCGCTCCCATGGTGATGTGTGTTAAATGCTGCTTTCAATCTCTGACACCTGCGATTGTTAGATGAATGGGTCATGTCATGAATGGGTTAATGAATCTTTTATGTCTTATTCTCAATTATGGTCACAAGTGCAATTTGAGAGTTAGACATAATTATTTTTCTGTGATTTAATTTTTGATGCCCATTTTTTTTGTTCAGATCGAGGCGAGTGGAGAGATCGGAAATTTAATTACGGGGGCAATAATAACCAGCAATGGAGTGGGGACCGTCATCACCAGTATGAGCAGCACCGATACAAGGATCACCACTATTCTGACCGGCGCCCTCCGGGGGATCCTCGGAGAAATGCTGCCAACTACAGGCCAAACACTGCATCTCGTAAAAGGCCCTATGAGCAGTATAATAACGAGCGAGATCACCGAGGTCACAGGGAATATTACGACAGGTACTTGTTTCTTCCAGCGGATGCCTTTACAACTTATTCACCCAACAGGTGATAACTTGTTGATCGGTGTGTGTCCAACATTTGGGACTTGCACCAATTGGCTGAACAGGGAACTTTTATCACACTATTGACCACTACTCCATTACTACTTATGGGGCTACTGAATGTTGTGCTCAGCTTCTCCCAGCCGCCCCATACAGAATGAATGGAGCAGCAGTCAGGGAATCCATTTTGTAATGGAGATAAAAGTGTCCTGTCAAGAATAAAAATTCCCCGATATGTAAATCTATGGGTCCCAGCACTTGGACCTCCACAAATCAATAAGTTATCAATTATTTTGTTGTTAGATGATAACGTGTTTTAACCAGAGAACCGCTTTAACCCCTTCACCCCCAAGGGTGGTTTGCACGTTAATGACCGGGCCAATTTTTACAATTCTGACCACTGTCTCTTTATGAGGTTATAACTCTGGAACGCTTCAACGGATCTTCGCGATTCTGAGATTGTTTTCTCGTGACATATTGTACTTTATGTTAGTGGTAAAATTTCTTCCATATAACTTGCGTTTATTTATGAAAAAAGAACAAATATGGTGAAAATTTTGAAAATTTAGCAATTTTCAAACTTTGAAATTTTATTCCCTTAAAACAGAGAAATATGTCACAGAAAATAGTTAACAAATAACATTTCCCACATGTCTACTTTACATCAGCACAATTTTGGAACCAAAACTTTTTTTTGTTACGAAGTTATAAGGGTTAAAAGTTGACCAGCGATTTCTCATTTTTACATCAAAATGTACAAAGCCATTTTTTTTAGGGACCACCTCATATTTGAAGTCACTTTGAGGGATCTATATGGCAGAAAATACCCAAAAGTGACACCATTGTAAAAACTACACCCCTCAAGGTACTCAAAACCACATTCAAAAAGTTTATTAACCCTTCAGGTGCTTCACAGGAGCTGAAGCAACGTGGAAGGAAAAAATGAACATTTTACTTTTTAGTCACAAAAATGATCTTTTACAAACATTTTTTTTATATTCACAAGGGAAAAAGGAGAAAATGGACCGATAAAGTTGTTGTGCAATTTCTCCTGAGTACGCCGATACCCCATATGTGAGGGAAAACCACTGTTTGGGCGCACGGCAGGGCTCGGAATGGAAGGAGCGCAGTTTGACTTTTCCAAACCAAAATTGGCTGGAATTGAGAACGGACGCCATGTCGCGTTTGGAGGGCCCCTGATGTGCCTAAACAGTGGAAACCCCCCACATGTGACCCCATTTTGGAAACTAGACCCCCTAAGGAACTTACCTAGATGTGTGGTGAGCACTTTGAACCCCAAGTGCTTCACGCAAGTTTGTAATGTAGAGTCGTGAAGAAAAAAAATCATATTTTTTCCACAAGCATGATGTTTTAGTCCCCAATTTTTTATTTTCCCAAGGGTAAGAGGAGAAATTGGACCACAAAAGTTGTTGTCCAACTTGTCCTGAGTACGCTGATACCCCATATGTGGGGGGGAACCACTGTTTGGGCGCACGGCAGGGCTCGAAAGGGAAGGAGCGCGGTTTGACTTTTCCAAACCAAAATTGGCTGGAATTGGGAACGAACGCCATGTCGCGTTTGGAGGGCCCCTGATGTGCCTAAACAGTGGAAACCCCCCACATGTGACCCCATTTTGGAAACTAGACCCCCTAAGGAACTTACCTAGATGTGTGGTGAGCACTTTGAACCAGGGTGGATTGATTTAAATCACGCCGATTTAAATCAACGATTTAAATCATGATTTAAATCAAATGATTTTTTTCTATTTAAATCAGATCGATTTAAATCGTGATTTTAATCATGATTTAAATCACTGATTTAAATCAAAAGATTTTTTTAATATAAATCATGATTAAAATCTAAAACTTTCAATCATTGTTCAATTAACTCCACACTTCTAGCTTGGTTTCACTTTCTGTAGCTTGGTTTCAGTTTCTTTTTCCATTCAGTTGACATGCCCAAACTTGTTGGATAGTCAGTCAGCAGTACTTGGCTGTAGTAACAATCAAACTTCAGAAGTGATCTGCGTGAGCCATGGCAGGTCGTAAGAGAGACCCTATTTGGGTTCATTTTGTTGAGATGCCAGCAGAGCTTGGAAAGAAAGGTGGGAGAGCAAAGTGAAAATACTGTCAAAAGGATATCCAAGGACTTGTTTGCCGTTTGAAATCACATTATGAAACTGCAACCAGAAGGGAAATGAAGATGTTGATAGTGATACAACTAATGTCAATGAACCCCCACAGCTTCTTATGCACCAGGACCCTAGCACAAGTGGTAAGTCTGGCAATTACAACCTATTTTAACAGACGTTTTACTGGGATGGTTAAAGTCTATGAAAAGAAAAATTTCTAGAACTAGTTCTGGAGTATAAAATTTAAATTTATGTTAAGGCAATATTTCACAGAAGATTAACGTTAAGTAAAAATAAAAGAGTGTGTATATTCCTATTTTTTTTTTTATTGTAGGCTACAATTCACTTTTGAAGTCTGCCAAATTGACCATTTTTTTAAAAAACATTTTTAAAACTTTTGTGACATAATTTTTTTCAGTTGCTCTGATATTTCTAGTATTACAGCAACTTCACCGGAAACTTGAGTAGCATAACTTTTGAGACAGCCCTTATAGGACGAGGACCATTACATTGTTCAAAAAGTTTGTTTCAAATATTTTCGTTATATTTCTTCAAATACGCAGTCGAATTATATTTTTAATTACTGTGCTTTCAGGGTCAAATATGGCTTGTGCTGCACGTGACAATCAATATCTGGGTACAACTTCAACAAAGCAGCCCAACAAAAAACTTTGCGTGCAAAGTGTAGAAAAATTCTTCTTAAAGACTACGACGAGCCAGAAAGAACATTTTGATTAATTAATTGCTAAATTCATATTTGCAACCAATTCTTCTTTCCGAATAGTTGAACACCCATTGTTTGTACAAATGATCGAAGGAATAAGACCAGGCTACAAACCACCAAGTAGATTTGATATCTCAGGAAAACATCTTCAGGCTGTATACGACAAAGAAAGAGCGGCTTGTACAAAATATTTGAAAGACAAAGTTGTTAACATGAGCTTGGATGGTTGGAGCAACATCCACAACGACCCCATAATTTGCACTTGTGTCACAACAGAAGATGGTGAAACTTACCTTACAGACACAATCGACACATCTGGAAATTCACATACTGCTGAATATTTACTTGAAATTGCTAAGAACTCAATTCACCAATGCCAAGAACAGTTTGGATGTAAAGTAAGGAGCTTAGTTACTGATAACGCAAGCAATGTGGCAAAAATGCGAGCGGAACTGGCACATGAGGATGACACAAATGTCATTACATACGGTTGTTCTGCCCATTTGTTGCATCTTTTGGCAAAAGACCTGCATATTTCGGGTGTCAAGGAACATGTTGTAGAAATTGTTAAATATTTCCGCAATAATCATTTTGCACATGCAACCTACAAGGAAATGGGAGGACTGAAGTTGGTTCTACCACAAGATGTTAGATGGAATACCTTGGCTGAATGCTTGGAACTGTTTATTAACAACTGGTCAAAATTAGTGTCCATTTGCGAAACACATCGGGATAAAATTGATGCTAATATACGAAGCAAAGTATTAAATCTTGGTGTGAAGAGAAATGCCGAGGACCTTTTGGAAAGGTTAAAGCCAATATCTATTGCGTTGGATAAAATGCAGAAAGATACTGCAACCATAGCTGATGCCACAGAAGTTTGGAAAGATTTAGAAGGTTCGCTAGATCGCTTGAACCTCTCAAACAATGTAAAGGTTGCAATACACCACCGCAAGGACCAAGCATTAAAAGAAGAACACTATTTAGCCAATATCTTGCATCCCATCTACAGAGGGAAAAAACTATCTGAGGCGGAAATCAACTCTGCAATGGAGTGGCTCGCCAATACTAACCATGACATTGTGGCAACTGTGCTGAAATTGAAGTGTGAATCTGCACCATTTCAAAAATACATGTTTGCAGATAACGTCGTTAATGAACTAAAACCACTGGACTGGTGGAAGTCGCAATCACTTGTTCTTCCAGTGAAGATAATAAATGTAGCTACTCAGCTACTGACTGCATCGGCTTCATCGGCAGGAGTAGAGAGATTGTTTTCTTCATTTGGTTTTGTGCACACAACAGTCCGAAACCGCTTAGGAACTGCTAAAGCAGGACAACTAGTTTTCCTATTAAAAGTCCTAAATAAACAGTAGGCTTAAAGGACTGATGTATTCACTGAAGATGTTTGCTTACTTCAAACGTTAGAGATAGGCTATTGTTAAAAAGTACTTACTCTCTGTAGTTCAATTCTGATTGTTTAATAGTGCAAATAAAAATTATTAGGTTTCATAATCATCAACTGTTTTAATATTTTTATTTGTGTAAAATAATTTGATTTGCAAAAAGACAAAGTTTTGCTTGTGTACAACTTGATTAAAAAATCCTATTTAAATCAAAAAAATCCGATTTAAATCAAAAAAATCCGATTTAAATCAAAAAAATCCGATTTTTTTGATTTTTTTAAAAAAATCATGATTTTTATCCACCCTGCTTTGAACCCCCAAGTGCTTCACGCAAGTTTGTAATGTAGAGCCGTGAAGAAAAAAAATCATATTTTTTCCACAAGCATGATGTTTTAGTCCCCAATTTTTTATTTTCCCAAGGGTAAGAGGAGAAATTGGATCACAAAAGTTGTTGTCCAACTTGTCCTGAGTACGCTGATACCCCATATGTGGGGGGGAACCACTGTTTGGGCGCACGGCAGGGCTCGAAAGGGAAGGAGCGCCGTTTGACTTTTCCAAACCAAAATTGGCTGGAATTGCGAACGAACGCCATGTCGCGTTTGGAGGGCCCCTGATGTGCCTAAACAGTGGAAACCCCCCACATGTGACCCCATTTTGGAAACTAGACCCCCTAAGGAACTTACCTAGATGTTTGGTGAGCACTTTGAACCCCCAAGTGCTTCACGCAAGTTTGTAATGTAGAGCCGTGAAGAAAAAAAATCATATTTTTTCCACAAGCATGACGTTTTAGTCCCCAATTTTTTATTTTCCCAAGGGTAAGAGGAGAAATTGGACCACAAAAGTTGTTGTCCAACTTGTCCTGAGTACGCTGATACCCCATATGTGGGGGGGAACCACTGTTTGGGCGCACGGCAGGGCTCGAAAGGGAAGGAGCGCGGTTTGACTTTTCCAAACCAAAATTGGCTGGAATTGGGAACGAACGCCATGTCGCGTTTGGAGGGCCCCTGATGTGCCTAAACAGTGGAAACCCCCCACATGTGACCCCATTTTGGAAACTAGACCCCCTAAGGAACTTATCTAGGTGTGTGGTGAGCACTTTGAACCCCCAAGTGCTTCACGCAAGTTTGTAATGTAGAGCCGTGAAGAAAAAAAATCATATTTTTTCCACAAGCATGATGTTTTAGTCCCCAATTTTTTATTTTCCCAAGGGTAAGAGGAGAAATTGGACCACAAAAGTTGTTGTCCAACTTGTCCTGAGTACGCTGATACCCCATATGTGGGGGGGAACCACTGTTTGGGCGCACGGCAGGGCTCGAAAGGGAAGGAGCGCCGTTTGACTTTTCCCAACCAAAATTGGCTGGAATTGGGAACGAACGCCATGTCGCGTTTGGAGGGCCCCTGATGTGCCTAAACAGTGGAAACCCCCACATGTGACCCCATTTTGGAAACTAGACCCCCTAAGGAACTTACCTAGATGTTTGGTGAGCACTTTGAACCCCCAAGTGCTTCACGCAAGTTTGTAATGTAGAGCCGTGAAGAAAAAAAATCATACTTTTTCCACAAGCATGACGTTTTAGTCCCCAATTTTTTATTTTCCCAAGGGTAAGAGGAGAAATTGGACCACAAAAGTTGTTGTCCAATTTGTCCTGAGTACGCTGATACCCCATATGTGGGGGGGAACCACTGTTTGGGCGCACGGCAGGGCTCGAAAGGGAAGGAGCGCCGTTTGACTTTTCCAAACCAAAATTGGCTGGAATTGGGAACGAACGCCATGTCGCGTTTGGAGGGCCCCTGATGTGCCTAAACAGTGGAAACCCCCCACATGTGACCCCATTTTGGAAACTAGACCCCCTAAGGAACTTATCTAGGTGTGTGGTGAGCACTTTGAACCCCCAAGTGCTTCACGCAAGTTTGTAATGTAGAGCCGTGAAGAAAAAAAATCATATTTTTTCCACAAGCATGATGTTTTAGTCCCCAATTTTTTATTTTCCCAAGGGTAAGAGGAGAAATTGGACCACAAAAGTTGTTGTCCAACTTGTCCTGAGTACGCTGATACCCCATATGTGGGGGGGAACCACTGTTTGGGCGCACGGCAGGGCTCGAAAGGGAAGGAGCGCCGTTTGACTTTTCCCAACCAAAATTGGCTGGAATTGGGAACGAACGCCATGTCGCGTTTGGAGGGCCCCTGATGTGCCTAAACAGTGGAAACCCCCACATGTGACCCCATTTTGGAAACTAGACCCCTAAGGAACTTACCTAGATGTTTGGTGAGCACTTTGAACCCCCAAGTGCTTCACGCAAGTTTGTAATGTAGAGCCGTGAAGAAAAAAAATCATACTTTTTCCACAAGCATGACGTTTTAGTCCCCAATTTTTTATTTTCCCAAGGGTAAGAGGAGAAATTGGACCACAAAAGTTGTTGTCCAATTTGTCCTGAGTACGCTGATACCCCATATGTGGGGGGGAACCACTGTTTGGGCGCACGGCAGGGCTCGAAAGGGAAGGAGCGCCGTTTGACTTTTCCAAACCAAAATTGGCTGGAATTGGGAACGAACGCCATGTCGCGTTTGGAGGGCCCCTGATGTGCCTAAACAGTGGAAACCCCCCACATGTGACCCCATTTTGGAAACTAGACCCCCTAAGGAACTTATCTAGGTGTGTGGTGAGCACTTTGAACCCCCAAGTGCTTCACGCAAGTTTGTAATGTAGAGCCGTGAAGAAAAAAAATCATATTTTTTCCACAAGCATGACGTTTTAGTCCCCAATTTTTTATTTTCCCAAGGGTAAGAGGAGAAATTGGACCACAAAAGTTGTTGTCCAATTTGTCCTGAGTACGCTGATACCCATATGTGGGGGGGGAACCACTGTTTGGGCGCACGGCAGGGCTCGAAAGGGAAGGAGCGCCGTTTGACTTTTCCAAACCAAAATTGGCTGGAATTGGGAACGAACGCCATGTCGCGTTTGGAGGGCCCCTGATGTGCCTAAACAGTGGAAACCCCCCACATGTGACCCCATTTTGGAAACTAGACCCCCTAAGGAACTTATCTAGTGTTTGGTGAGCACTTTGAACCCCCAAGTGCTTCACGCAAGTTTGTAATGTAGAGCGTGAGAAAAAAAATCATATTTTTTCCACAAGCATGACGTTTTTAGTCCCCAATTTTTTATTTTCCCAAGGGTAAGAGGAGAAATTGGACCACAAAAGTTGTTGTCCAATTTGTCCTGAGTACGCTGATACCCCATATGTGGGGGGGAACCACTGTTTGGGCGCACGGCAGGGCTCGAAAGGGAAGGAGCGCCGTTTGACTTTTCCAACCAAATTGGCTGGAATTGGGAACGAACGCCATGTCGCGTTTGGAGGGCCCCTGATGTGCCTAAACAGTGGAAACCCCCCACATGTGACCCCATTTTGGAAACTAGACCCCCTAAGGAACTTATCTAGGTGTGTGGTGAGCACTTTGAACCCCCAAGTGTTCACTAAAGTTTATAAGCCCCGTGAAAAAAAAAATATTTTTTTCCACAAAGATGATTTTTTAGTCCCCAATTTTTTATTTTCCCAAGGGTAACAGGAGAAATTGGACCCAAAAGTTGTTGTCCAATTTGTCCTGAGTACGCTGATACCCCATATGTGGGGGGGAACCACTGTTTGGGCGCACGGCAGGGCTCGAAGGGAAGGAGTGCCGTTTGAATGCACGAAAATTGGGTGGAATGGACGAACGGCCATGTTCCGTTTGGAGGCCCCTGATGTGCCTAAACAGTGGAAACCCCCCACAAGTGACCCCATTTTGGAAACTAGACCCCCTAAGGAACTTATCTAGGTGTGTGGTGAGACTTTGAACCCCAAGTGTTTCACTAAAGTTTATAATGCCCTGGCGTGAAAAAAAAAATATTTTTTTCCACAAAAGTGATTTTTTTAGTCCCCAATTTTTTATTTTCCCAAGGGTAACAGGAGAAATTGGACCCAAAAGTTGTTGTCCAATTTGTCCTGAGTACGCTGATACCCCATATGTGGGGGGAACCACTGTTTGGGTGCACGGCAGGGCTCGGAAGGGAAGTAGTGACGTTTGGAATGTCAGACTTTGATGGAATTGGTCTGCGGGCGTCATGTTCCGTTAGCAGAGCCCCTGATGTGCCTAAACAGTGGAAACCCCCACAAGTGACCCCATTTTGGAAACTAGACCCCCTAAGGAACTTATCTAGGTGTGTGGTGAGTACTTTGAACCCCCAAGTGTTTCACTAAAGTTTTAATGCCCTGGCTGTGAAAAAAAAAATTTTTTTTTCCACAAAGTGATTTTTTAGTCCCCAATTTTTTATTTTCCAAGGGTAACAGGAGAAATTGGACCCAAAAGTTGTTGTCCAATTTGTCCTGAGTACGCTGATACCCCATATGTTGGGGGGAACCACTGTTTGGGCGCACGGCAGGGCTCGAAGGGAAGTAGTGACGTTTTGGAATGCAGACTTTGATGGAATGGTCTGCGGGCGTCATGTTCCGTTAGCAGAGCCCCTGATGTGCCTAAACAGTGGAAACCCCCACAAGTGACCCCATTTTGGAAACTAGACCCCCTAAGGAACTTATCTAGGTGTGTGGTGAGTACTTTGAACCCCCAAGTGTTTCACTAAAGTTTATAATTGCCCTGTGTGAAAA
The DNA here is from genome assembly GCA_033576555.1 of Oophaga sylvatica. Taxonomy (NCBI): domain Eukaryota; kingdom Metazoa; phylum Chordata; class Amphibia; order Anura; family Dendrobatidae; genus Oophaga; species Oophaga sylvatica. The sequence goes on from JARQOD010007968.1 coordinate 11,142, forward strand.
AAAAAATTTTTTTTTCCACAAAAGTGATTTTTTAGTCCCCAATTTTTTATTTTCCCAAGGGTAACAGGAGAAATTGGACCCCAAAAGTTGTTGTCCAATTTGTCCTGAGTACGCTGATACCCCATATGTTGGGGGAACCACTGTTTGGGCGCACGGCAGGGCTCAGAAGGGAAGTAGTGACGTTTTGGAATGCAGACTTTGATGGAATGGTCTGCGGGCGTCATGTTCCGTTAGCAGAGCCCCTGATGTGCCTAAACAGTGGAAACCCCCCACAAGTGACCCCATTTTGGAAACTAGACCCCCTAAGGAACTTATCTAGGTGTGTGGTGAGTACTTTGAACCCCCAAGTGTTTCACTAAAGTTTATAATGCCCTGTGTGAAAAAAAAAATATTTTTTTTTCCACAAAAGTGATTTGTTTAGTCCCCAATTTTTTATTTTCCCAAGGGTAACAGGAGAAATTGGACCCCAAAAGTTGTTGTCCAATTTGTCCTGAGAACGCTGGTACCCCACATGTGGGAAAAAACTGTTTAGGCACACGTCGGGACTCGGAAGGGAAGTAGTGACGTTTTGGAATGCAGACTTTGATGGAATGGTCTGCGGGCATCATGTTCCATTTGCAGAGCCCCTGATGTGCCTAAACAGGAAAAAAAAACCACAAGTGACATAATTTTAGAAATTAGACCCCCAAGAAGCTTCTCTAGATGTGCCCCCTTCTGGAACTAATCTTTCCTGTAAAGTAAATTAGTAGTGCATGGAGGTGTGGTACAATTTGAAGCAATCCTTCATACACAGGCCAGGTTTTTCGGGGCAGGTGTCGCACTGATAAATGGTGTCCTTGCGTATTCCCCTTTTGTAACACACTCGGCACCTTTTTTGCGACTTACCTTTTTTTGCAGTTTGCGGGACCTCCCCCGGGAAATGCTGGCCTGGTACAATACGAGCACCTTCAGTTCCGGAAGTACTGGGGCCCTCTCCTTCCTGAGCGCCAAACATCAGGGCCTTGATCACTACCTCCTGGAACTGAAGGTACGACGTATTGGTATGGCGTGCACATCGTGACAGCAGGAAAGCGTTGAGCATTGCCATTTGGACGATGTGCACGGACAGCTTCTTGTACCACACCTTGGCCTTTCTCAAAGCACTGTATGGTTGGAGGAGTTGATCAGAGAGATCAACACCCCCCATGTATTTGTTGTACCCAAGTACACAGTCCGGTTTGCGGACCTGTGTAGAGGTACCCCGTACAGTGCTGAGGGCGCTGCCATCACCGTGTATGGTGGTCAAGAGAAGGACATCCCTCTTGTCCTTGTACTTGACCACCAGAAGGTGGTCGCTACATTGGGCTCTGCTCTCACCCTTTCTGAGCATCTGCCCAAGCAGCGTCTTCGGGAGGCCCTTCTGATTTTTGCGGACGGTACCGCAGGCTGCGGTACCACGCGCAAAGAGGGATTTGTGGAGTGGGATGCTGGTATAAAAGTTATCGGTGTAGAGGTGATAACCTTTATCCAGCAGTGGGTGAACCAAATCCCACACAATTTTCCCACTCACTCCCAGGACAGGAGGACACTCAGGGGGTTCAATCCTGGTGTCCTTTCCTTCGTAAACTCTAAAACGGTGAGTGTACCCTGAGGTACTCTCACACAGTTTGTAGAGTTTGATTCCGTACCTTGCCCTCTTGTTGGGCAGGTACTGACGGAATCCGAGCCGTCCCTTAAAATGAACCAAGGACTCATCCACGCAAATGTCCCTTTTGGGCACGTACACTTCAGCAAACTTTTTGTTGAAGTGTTCGATGACCGGCCGAACTTTGAACAGACGGTCAAAGTTGGGGTCATCTCGTGCGGGACACTGTGCATTATCGTTATAATGCAAGAATTTCTGGATGGCCTCAAAACGCGTCCGGGCCATGACCATTCGGAACACTGGAGCGTTATATAAAATATCAACACTCCAGTATTGCCGAAGTTCTGGCTTCTTCAAGATCCCCGTGTGAAGGACCAGGCCCCAAAACTGCATCAATTCAACTGCGTCTACAGGAGACCAGTTAGAATATGATGAACGGGGGTTTTGCTCCAAAAATTGACGAGCGTACAAATTTGTTTGCTCACCATGTGGTTAATAAAATCCTCAGAGAAAAAGACTTTGAAAAAGTCTATTTCTGTGAGGCCAGTGGTGTCAAACCTGATTCCTGATTCTGCCACAAAATCAGGAATCAGTGGCTCGTAATTTTCGGGGGCGAGGTCCACACGGGATCCGCAGTGGGTTGCGCTGGTTCGGCTTCATCTTCGTCTTCTGGAATGGGGGCAGATGCCTCATCTTCTGTCCTGGGGCGTCTGCGTGGTGGTTCCGCAGGACCCGAGGAGGAAGATGAGGAGGGGGAAGAGGAAGAGGAGGAGGAGGAGGAAGAGGAATCTGAAAAATAAAGAAATGTGGGATCCTCTCCCTCGCTATCAGTGTCGGAGGCAAGAAAAGCGTATGCCTCCTCCAATGAATAGCGCTGTTGGGACGAACGGGACGGGTGGGACATTTTTTTGTAAATGTGGTGCTTGGGTGTACTTTATTGATAACTGTGTATGTGTGGGGGGGGGATAGTGCTTGGTGTAAACTATGCTGAAAAGAAAAATCTAAAAGAAAAAAAAAATGGGGAGAAAAAAATGCCTGTGAAAAGAAAAGTCTAAAACAGCAGGCCCTAGCTCTGATAAGTGAACTGCGTCACTTATCAAAGTTCGGTGGCTGCTAGATGTGGCGCAAGGAGGGGGTGAAAAAAAAAAAGGGGAAAACAGCCGGCACGAGATCTGATAAGTGAACTGCGTCACTTATCTAAATTCGGCGGCTGCTAAATGTGGAAACGGAGGCGGCGCAAAGGCGGGTGAAAAAAAAGGAAAAAAAAAAAAGAAAAGGAAAACAGCCGGTGCGAGCTCTGATAAGTGAACTGTGTCACTTGTCAAAGTTCGGCGGCTGCTAGATGTGGCGCAAAGGGAGTGGCGCAGGGAGGGGGTGAAAAAAAAAAACAGGAAAACAGCCGGCACGAGATCTGATAAGTGAACTGAGTCACTTATCAAAATTCGGCGGCTGCTAAATGTGGAAACGGAGGCGGCGCAAAGGCGGGTGAAAAAAGAAAAAGGAAAAAAAAGAAAAGGAAAACAGCCGGTGCGAGCTCTGATAAGTGAACTGTGTCACTTGTCAAAGTTCGGCGGCTGCTAAATGTGGAAACGGAGGCGGCGCAAAGGCGGGTGAAAAAAGAAAAAGGAAAAAAAAAAAAGAAAAGGAAAACAGCCGGTGCGAGCTCTGATAAGTGAACTGTGTCACTTGTCAAAGTTCGGCGGCTGCTAGATGTGGCGCAAAAGGGAGTGGCGCAGGGAGGGGGTGAAAAAAAAAAGAAAAGGAAAACAGCCGGCGCGAGCTCTGATAAGTGAACTGTGTCACTTGTCAAAGTTCGGCGGCTGCTAAATGTGGAAACGGAGGCGGCGCAAAGGCGGGTGAAAAAGGAAAAAAAAAAAAAGAAAAGGAAAACAGCCGGTGCGAGCTCTGATAAGTGAACTGTGTCACTTGTCAAAGTTCGGCGGCTGCTAGATGTGGCGCAAAGGGAGTGGCGCAGGGAGGGGGTGAAAAAAAAAAACAGGAAAACAGCCGGCACGAGATCTGATAAGTGAACTGAGTCACTTATCAAAATTCGGCGGCTGCTAGATGTGGAAACGGAGGCGGCGCAAAGGCGGGTGAAAAAAAAAAAAAAAGGAAAACAGCCGGCGCGAGCTCTGATAAGTGAACTGCGTCACTTATCAAAGTTCGCCGGCTGCAGGGTGTGCGCACGGAGGTGGCGCAAAGGGGGCTGAGAGCACGAGTGTTGATCGGTGAAATGCGTCACCAATCAACGCTCGGCGGCTGGGTGTGCGCACGGAGGCGGCGCAAAGGGGGGGTGAAAAAAAGGAAACCCGCCGGACGCGAGCTCTGATAAGTGAACTGCGTCACTTATCAAAGTTCGCCGGCTGCAGGGTGTGCGCACGGAGGTGGCGCAAAGGGGGCTGAGAGCACGAGTGTTGATCGGTGAAATGCGTCACCAATCAACGCTCGGCGGCTGGGTGTGCGCACGGAGGCGGCGCAAAGGGGGGGTGGAGGGGGTAAAAAGAGGGGGAAGGGGGATGGGGAGGGAGGAAGAGAGGGATCAACACTTACGGTTGTAGTCTCTCTTCTTTTTTCTATCTTCTTTTCTTCTTTATTCTGACTTCTTTTCTTCTGTCTTCTTTTCTTCTGTCTTCAGCACTACAAGGCCCAGCACAGGAGAGATCTGTTGTATGACCGCTCTGCAGGAATCCTCAGCAAGTGTGAAGACCCCTGCAGAACGGTCACTCACAGGTCAGAGCCAGGTGAGACAGGTCACAGAGCGGTCAATTCGCTTCTGTGACCTGTGATTGGTGGGATCCATCATAACAAGATCCCACCAATCAGAGCTCTCCTGGTTACCCTGGCAACCTGCCCAGGATCGGAGCTCACAGCTCCGATCCTAGGCAGGTCACAGCCAGGGCAGCAGCCAGGTCACCTGCAGGGCACAACGCGGTCACACAGCGATCAGACCGCTGCTGTGCCCTGTGATTGGCGCGATCGACGATGTCATCGATCGCGCCAATCAGCTCCTGCAGGCCCTACAGGGCCTGTCCTGAGCCTCCACAGCCTTTTACAGCACCGATCCAGCCAGGATCGGTGCTATTACAGCACCGATCCGGCATGTCAGCAGCAAGGCACAGCGCTCCTGCGCCGCGGCTGTGCCTTGCGATTGGCGCGATCGACGATAACATCGATCGCGCCAATCAGCTCCTGCAGGCCCTGCTAGGCCTGTCCTATGTTCCGGCCTAGGATCGGTGCTTTTATAGCACCGATCCAGCAGGAACCGGCAGGGCACAGCGCGGTAATACCGCTTCTGTGCCCTGCGATTGGCGCGATCGATATGATCGGCGATCGCGCCAATCCAGGGGGGTCTGCATAGTGCTAGACCCAGGCCTAGGATCGAGTACATCGGTACTCGATCCTAGCCTGGGATCTCACTGTTTCAGCCCATCTGATTGGCTGAAACAGTGAGAAAGGCTGCGATTGGCTGTTCAGAATTGAACAGCCAATCACAGCGATCGGGAGGCCGGAGAGGGGAGGACGCAGCCCGGGATGCCGACGTCATCTTCCTAGAGGTAAGATGGCATCGGAATTTTAATGCGATCACCGCGACTTTAGTCGCGATGTCGCATTAAAGGGCATGACGTCCTATTCCGTCCATGGGAATTAGGTCCAGGGTCACATGGACGGAATAGTACGTCTGATGGCAGAGAGGGGTTAAGTATTTGCCTGTTTTTCACAGTACTATCTTTAGTAATAAGAACTACGAAGTGTCTGAAAAACAATGACTATTATTTGCTGACGTTGGATTTATGTTTCCACAGACATCACCATGACAATAAGCGGAGGCGAGCAGATGAATTTCGGGGTCAAGGTTATCATCAGCAGGACTTTAGACGAATGGGGTCTGACCACAGGCCACCTATGGGATACCATGGCCAAGGACCTTCTGACCACTACCGGTCATTTCATCCAGAAAAATCTGGAGATTATAAAGGTTGTACCCAGCAGTCGTCATCTCTTTCAGACCCTCGATCTCCTCCTGTTCAGAGATCCCCTCATGATGCAAAACCTCCATTGGACAGATCATTAGAGCAGAAGGGCACAGACTACAATTGGAATTCCCGGAGAACATAGGAAAGACTTCTATTACAAGCCCACAATGGCCACTTGCTAATGGTGGACCTAGCTGCTAGAGACTGTGCTCATCTGAGAGTCCGGAGTCCTAGTATACTGACATGTGTCAAGCATATGAAGTGAACAGATACATTTCGCTTGTTTTCCATCATTTCAGTTATTTTCCCTTCAGGTGCTTAGGTGATACATCAGACTCCTACATTATAAAGTATTCCTTGAAGAGTGGGCGGCGCGGTCAGCAGAATGTTCAGGGCCGCGAAGACTTGTCCATGAATGAAGTCTGATGCGTTTTATGGACATAGCAAGTGTTTATCTGTTAACTGTACTTGTGCACAAAGTGCTCACATCATCGTGCTTTCTAATAGATGCGGATACAGTGAGGACAAACCACCAGATGGTTGTACACAACAAGGCAAAAGAAAATGCTGCAGACTGGGCAGCAAACGTCTTTTACCCATCCATCACAGTAGTATTCCCGCCCTCCCCCCAAGATTTTAGGTTTCTTAGAAGATTTTTTGGACACCTTCACTGATCCCCGCACACATTACTCTCCCACATCACATCTACTTACCACTTCAGTGTTTTGTGCAATACGGACCAGGTAGCCATACTTCTGTATCCATCACCCTGTGTGTAGCCCCGATAATACTGTACACTTCCTATAACCGCACCTGGACATAGCAGTGCAGAGTAAACCTGGCCATATAGCTTTACTGAAACTCTGCAGTATTGCCTTAGTATGGCCTTTATTTATAGGTGGCACCAAATATGTAAGAATATGTGGTCGTCCCTTTTACTTAGACACTTCTTTGGCACCTTTCATTGAAAGTGAAAACTTTCAAAATATCTATTTGGAATAAATGATGTACTGAAATCCCCAAAGTGCTACTGCCCAAAAAAAAATCCAACGTATATAGAATATATAATCTGAAAGGAATTACCTAGTATTAGAAAAACGTGGCTGCTGTCAACCAGAAACAGCGCCACACCTGCCCATAGGTTCTGTGTGGTATTGCAGCTTGCATCCACTTAAGAGAAAGGGCTGAGTAGCAATACCAGACTCAATCTGTGGGCAGGCTCAGTACCGTTCTGGAAGAAATCAGCTATGTTTCGCTAATCCGGAATAATCCCTTTAATGGCATTGCAGTATTAGGAGGCTGGTATTACTATGTGTGTGCCCGTGCGTTCTCCGAGCCTCTGACATTAGGTCAGGGAGCAGGTAATATTCCCAAGTCATGCCGAATGATGGTTTAATCTGGATTTAGCGTGGCATATTTTCTCTCCTTATTACTTTCCATATTTATTACCTTTTCATTTAATTTTAGTTGTTAGAATAGTTTTCAGCAATGGCGAAATGGAAAATCGATTTGTGTTTCAGCTTCTGCCAAAAAATGTGGAATATGAAGGCAAAATAGAATTTTGTAAGAGTCTGTAGGGTATGATCCTACAGAACTGTAATTGGACGATATTAGAGGAACAGCATTGTGGGTACAATTGTATCAGACATCATCCTCCCATTACAGAAAGATGCCATATTGACGTGGTGCAGATTTTTAATTCACAATGTCAATTTTTGTTGCAGATTTTAAACATTGGATTTTACCCCCTTCAATGAGCAAAGTGAAATCCAATGTTAATCCTCAGCAAAAAAAAGAACAAAAATCTGCATGTAACGCTTATTCACTCTTCCGCACCATTTTTCTTTACTTTCATCTAACTGGGGCTGAAATTCTGTTCCGATTTCTTATTAAATCTCCATAGCTATCAGAGTTCAAAATATGTTATAATAATAAATTGCTGGTACTTGCATCTGCCACTAGAGGGAGCGTAGTGCATACTGTGTTAGTATTGAGTTCATTGCTCCCTCTAGTGGAGACTGCTGGTAGCCAGCATGCTATTCTTTAATTCTAAATTTCTAGAGAAATTAATTAAAACTAAGTGATAAATTTGTGTAGTTCAAGCAGCATTTCTAATTAAATATTCTAAGCTATTCTGTCTGAATAGACCAGACGATTTAAGTAGGGGCACATCTTAATTAAATTGGAGGGCAGGCTCGAGACTATTTTTTGTGTGTGTTCTTCTTTGCACTATTTGTACTCGTTGACTATATCTAGTGCACATTTGTATTAGAAGCCTGTTAGATAATTACCCCATGTTAATATTCTGCCACTTTTCATCTGTTTAAATGATAGTAGGGTGCATCCCACGTTGGACTGTCAGATTGAGGGACTGCGCACTGTAAAATCAGGTGGAGCAGACGTCAGCTTGATCTGATGCAGGGTGAGATGTTGCAACCCCCAATAATGTCTTATAATATACTGTAATATAATAAAGTACATGCAGATGCATCTCTTGGATTCTGACATATAAGCACATTGAAATTAATGGGAGTTTCAGAAAAAATACCAATGAGCAAACCTCAAACAGTAGACAGTTACTTGGGCTTTTTTGAGGCTTATTTAGATTTTTTTAATCTGTTTGCTTCCAAAAACAGCTCCACTTTTCTCTACAGGCTTTGACTGATACTTCAACTCACCCCATTGTCTTGAACTGGGGTGGCACTGTCTCTGGCACCTTCCACATATTAGTATGCTGCTATGCTCCACTAACGTATAATGAACAGTGAATTAATGGATTATAATCAAGACTTAACTGTGTGTCATCCTTGTATAATTTGCACTCATTAGTATTAGGCTGAAATAATTTAGAAATAAATTATTAATATTCTCCCACTTCCGCAACTGCAGCAATGAAAAAAATACTAGAGATTGTATTAATGAGGTATTTCAACATGGCCCGGTATTAATCCGGAAATGGTCACAGTAAGTGTACAAGTGCCTTAGTAAACGTGTCATACCGCTTTGCTGTAGAGAAGCCATGACCTGCTGCCATGTTCATCGCTCATCTTGTGTTCTTGTGCTGTAATCCGTATGATCATAAAGAATCTTCTTCACACCAAGTATTTTAAGTAATCTGTATTTTAAGGGAACTTTGTATTTTCCCATGATCACTGCATGTTTGCTTTGATGTAAAAAAAAGAAAAAAGGGATCTGGTATATTGTGAAGGCCGTGCCGGTGTACCAATGTCCAGCATTGTGAAGGCCATGCCGGTGTACCAATGTCCAGCATTGTGAAGGCCGTGCCGATATACCAGTGTCCAGCATTGTGAAGGCCGTGCCAATATACCAGTGTCCAGCATTGTGAAGGCCGTGCCGGTATACCAGTGTCCAGCATTGTGAAGGCCGTGCCGGTGTTCCAGTGTCCAGCATTGTGAAGGCCGTGTCGGTGTACCAGTGTCCAGCATTGTGAAGGCCGTGCCGATATACCAGTATCCAGCATTGTGAAGGCCGTGCTGATATACCAGTGTCCAGCATTGTGAAGGCTGTGCCAGTGTCCAGCATTGTGAAGGCCGTGCCAGTGTTCCAGTGTCCAGCATTGTGAAGGCCGTGCCAGTGTTCCAGTGTTCAGCATTGTGAAGGCCGTGCCAGTGTTCCAGTGTCCAGCATTGTGAAGGCCGTGCCAGTGTCCAGCATTGTGAAGGCCATGTCGGTATACCAGTGTCCAGCATTGTGAAGGCCGTGCTGGTATACCAGTGTCCAGCATTGTGAAGGCCGTGCCAGTATACCAGTGTCCAGCATTGTGAAGGCCGCGCCGGTGTTCCAGTGTCCAGCATTGTGAAGGCCGTGCCGGTGTAGCAGTGTCCAACATTGTGAAGGCCGTGTCGGTGTACCAGTGTCCAGCATTGTGAAGACCGTGCCGGTGTACCAGTGTCCAGCATTGTGAAGGCCGTGCCGATATACCAGTGTCCAGCATTGTGAAGGCCTTGCCGGTGTACCAGTGTCCAGCTTTGTGAAGGCCGTGCCGGTGTACCAGAGTCCAGCATTGTGAAGGCCGTGCCGGTGTACCAGTGTCCAGCATTGTGAAGGCCGTGCCGATATACCAGTGTCCAGCATTGTGAAGGCCGTGCCGGTATACCAGTGTCCAGCATTGTGAAGGCCGTGCCGGTGTTCCAGTGTCCAGCATTGTGAAGGCCGTGCCGGTATACCAGTGTCCAGTATTGTGAAGGCCGTGCCGATATACCAGTGTCCAGCATTGTGAAGGCCTTGCCGGTGTACCAGTGTCCAGCATTGTGAAGGCCGTGCCGATATACCAGTGTCCAGCATTGTGAAGGCCGTGCCGGTATACCAGTGTCCAGCATTGTGAAGGCCGTGCCGGTGTTCCAGTGTCCAGCATTGTGAAGGCCGTGCCGGTATACCAGTGTCCAGTATTGTGAAGGCCGTGCCGATATACCAGTGTCCAGCATTGTGAAGGCCTTGCCGGTATACCAGTGTCCAGCATTGTGAAGGCCGTGCTGGTGTTCCAGTGTCCAGCATTGTGAAGGCCGTGCCAGTGTCCAGCATTGTGAAGGCTGTGCCGGTATACCAGTGTCCAGCATTGTGAAGGCCGTGCTGATATACCAGTGTCCAGCATTGTGAAGGCCGTGCCGGTGTTCCAGTGGCCAGCATTGTGAAGGCCGTGTCGGTATACCAGTGGCCAGCATTGTGAAGGCCGTGCTGATATACCAGTGTCCAGCATTGTGAAGGCCGTGCTGTTATACCAGTGTCCAGCATTGTGAAGGCCGTGCCAGTGTACCAATGTCCAGCATTGTGAAGGCCGTGCCGGTGTTCCAGTGGCCAGCATTGTGAAGGCCGTGCCGGTATACCAGTGTCCAGCATTGTGAAGGCCGTGCCGGTGTTCCAGTGGCCAGCATTGTGAAGGCCGTGCCGGTATACCAGTGTCCAGCATTGTGAAGGCCGTGTCGGTATACCAGTGTCCAGCATTGTGAAGGCCGTGCCGGTGTTCCAGTGTACAGCATTGTGAAGGCCGTGCCAGTGAACCAGTGTACAGCATTGTGAAGGCCGTGCCAATATACTAGTGTCCAGCATTGTGAAGGCCGTGCCGATATACCAGTGTCCAGCATTGTGAAGGCCGTGCCGATATACCAGTGTCCAGCATTTGTGAAGGCCATGTCGGTATACCAGTGTCCAGCATTGTGAAGGCCGTGCTGATATACCAGTGTCCAGCATTGTGAAGGCCGTTCCAGTGGCCAGCATTGTGAAGGCCGTGCCGGTATACCAGTGTCCAGCATTGTGAAGGCCGTGTCGGTATACCAGTGTCCAGCATTGTGAAGGCCGTGTCGGTATACCAGTGTCCAGCATTGTGAAGGCTGTGCCAGTGTGCAGCATTGTGAAGGCCGTGCCAGTGTACCAGTGTACAGCATTGTGAAGGCCGTGTCGATATACCAGTGTCCAGCATTGTGAAGGCCGTGCCGGTGTTCCAGTGTCCAGCATTGTGAAGGCCGTGCCAGTGTGCACCATTGTGAAGGCCGTGCCAGTGTACCAGTGGCCAGCATTGTGAAGGCCGTGCTGGTGTTCCCGTGTCCAGCATTGTGAAGGCCATGCCAGTGTACAGCATTGTGAAGGCCATGCCAGTGTACAGCATTGTGAAGGCCGTGCCAGTGTACAGCATTGTGAAGGCCATGCCAGTGTACAGCATTGTGAAGGCCGTGCCGGTGTTCCAGTGTCCAGCATTGTGAAGGCCGTGCCGGTATACCAGTGTCCAGCATTGTGAAGGCCGTGCCGGTGTACCAGTGGCCAGCATTGTGAAGGCCGTGCCGGTATACCAGTGTCCAGCATTGTGAAGACCGTGCCGGTTTTCCAGTGTCCAGCATTGTGAAGGCCATGCCAGTGTACAGCATTGTGAAGGCAGTGCTGATATACCAGTGTACATAAAAGTGAAGGCTATGCCGGTATACCAGCATCCAGTAGGACTTTCAGGGATTGTCACTACTGTGCATAGCAGCCAGGTTGGATTGTAGCTGAATGCCGTGATCCTATTGCTTGCTATGGGCAACGAACGGTTGGACTTTTTTTGTCTGCAGCTTTTATAAACGGTATTCAGTATGTTACCATTTTTTGCTTTTGTTGTGATTTATTCAAACATGGTAATTGATGAAAAATCCTAAATTATGGGATAATGAAATGCAAAAACTTTTCATATTTATCTATCTTCTGAACTGAATGAAAGCTATAGCAGACAAAGGCCTCAGAGAAGCTGTCAAACATTTTTATGACCTGACATGGTAAAATATCAGTCTTAAGAACCCCTCTTTAAACCCTAAGACCATACATAATCCCATTCAGAAATCAGATGCAAACTTTAGTGCATTATCCAGCATAGAGTTTATTATGGATTTGCAGAATCTCGGTCCATCAGCCAAGTCTGTAGACCGCAGTCACCGGATCAGAGCCCTATGAACCTCCTACCTGCCAGCATCTTCGGTACTTGTACTGATTAGTAGGCCCGACGTGACATGCGTATATAACATAGTAACATAGTTATTAAGGTTGAAGGAAGACTAGTTCAACCCATATCCTATCCTAACCTGCCCTAACATGTTAATCCAAAGGAAGGCAAAAAAAAAACCAAGTGGCAAACAGTAAGCTTCACATTGGGGAAAAAAATTCCTTCCCGACTCCACATACGGCAATCAGACTAGCTCCCTGGATCAACGCAGTATCTAGGAAACTAGTGAATATAGCCTGTAATATTATACTTTTCAAGAAAGGCATCCAGTCCCTTCTTAAATTTTAGTAGGGAATCACTCATTATCACATACGGCAGAGAGTTCCATAGTCTCACTGCTCTTACAGTAAAGAATCTGCGTCTGTGATTATGGCTAAACCTTCTTTCCTCCAGACGTAGAGGATGCCCCCTTGTCCCCGTCACAGGTCTAAGAGTAAAAAGATCATTAGAAACTCCACAACAATAACATCGTGCTGGGACTACTAATCAGATGAAGATGAAAGCAAGGACTATGTCTGGTCATAATCTACTGACATAGCTGCTGGGCCAGGGTTTTCAAAATCTTTTTGCTCTGCTCTAATTTACATATAAATTCAGAACATTAGTTGTGCATCAGATGAGCGCTCTGCACCACTTTTGACAGCTGTAGCAGATTTGTCCCCGATTTTTTTTTTTACCAATCCAGCTTTGGATGTAACAGAGAAGTTCCCTTTGTATCCAATACTGGGTTTGGAAAAAAAAACAGGTTGATCACTATATTCCATGGTTTTACCGATGTTGTATCACCATATAAGCTTATAGTGATCCAAGTCCAGTTTATTAGAACTGCAGGAGGTGTTGCAGTAAATGACATACATATTACAGCCATGTAAAATAGGCCTTAAAAACACTAAGGTCCAGAAAAAATTAACTCATTAATCCACAGAAATGAAGTATTTGAAACCTATGATAACCAAGACTTTGTCTTAGCGCCCTCTCTAAATACAAACACAACTAGTAAGGTATGTTGTTAATTTATATTTGTGAAAAGGCCATTTTCTTTGTGTTTTCCTGTGTAAATAGATTGTTTATATAGTATGTATTAAATTTTCCTACATTTTAAACTGCTGTACATTTCATTCTTGTATATTAAAATGTGATTGAAGTTTTTTCTCGTTTGTGTTTTACTTGTCTTGCGGCTTTTTTTTTTCTTTTTATGTAATGATGCAAATGGTCACATCTTGAAATGCATTATAGCAAGTGTGCCAAAGGCCTGGAGTCCGACCAAGGAGAAGCTTGAATAACCTGTCCCAAATTTGCCCACTGCCATTCATTCTGGGCAGAAGTATCAGTCAAGCAGCTGTAAAGTGAGCCTCGTCCCTGTTTACTTAGAAAAAAGGGCATTTTTTGAACTAACAGCTTCACAGAGGGGATATAAATTTATGACAACCTTTATCAATGCAATAAATAAGAATTACTATTGTTCAGAGTCCGCGCTGCCCAAGGTACAACCACACATGAAGTGGAGCATGAATGCTGTTTATTATCTCAATGCGTTTCAAGGTTTTCAAATCTCTTCATCAGGACCAAACCACAGTGATAACAATAGTCCTGATGAAGAGGTTTGAAAACCTTGAAACGCATTGACATAATAAACAGCATTCATGCTTCACCTTTGTGTGTAATTGTACCTCCGGCATCGCAGACTCTGAACCACTGTATTCCTCATTTATTGCTTTGTATTCCATTGGTGGTCCTACAGCAGCCCTTACATCTATAGGAGTTGTGGCTTTCACAACCCTATGGAGAGCATACCTATAAAATTTTATACCACTTTATCAGGGTAGACCCTATTTGCGCTTTTCGTCTCTCCAGTTTTAACATTTGTTTCAAACTTTATCAATTACATAATTGTGAAGGTTTATCTAAGGCACCTCAGTTCAGTCTTCAAACTAGGGCTTCTCAATCCTTTTCCACTGAGGCCTCACTGGATAAAGATAATGCCTTACATCTGACAAACCAAGAGGATGATTGAAAATATGAGCAAATCGATTTGCAGGGTTCTAATCTAGTGACCACAGAATTATCCCAGGTCAGATTCATCCTTGATCTGGGGAGATTCAACAGATTTGTGCGGGTCTGAAGATTGCGCATGGAATCCTTCTGGTCTGTAGTTGTCACTGGAGCTAGGAGAATTTCTGTCTTCAGTAGATATGTGCAACATGCCTCCACTATGAAGTCCCACCTGTATTTTTGTGATAAATTATCTGGTCACTCTATGGTCCATCACTTCTTTCCTTTCTCTCTTCTCTTTCTTGCTACATGTTCACAGATTTACCAGTGGAAAAGCCAACCTTCACATGCCAGAAATGCAAGCTTGTGTCCATGTTGGAGGAAAAGTTGCGAAATCTAGAAGAGAGGTCAGCTACAATGAAGATCATTAAAGAAAATGAAGAGTTCTTAGAGCAGAATTATCTCTTCATGATACACAAAGAGAAGAAATTCGAAGTGCAACTGAAGAAACAGGAATGGAAAACATGTGACCCAGAAAAGCAGGAGGATCGAGAGGCAGTCAGCACCAATATTGCTCAGGAACCAGTACCAGGCTCTCACGCAGGAAAACGAAGAAATACATCAGGATAAGACTTTGCTCACAAAGAACAAACTTGTATGCCCTCAGAGTCCTCTTGGATGGAGAAAGAAAAATGTAGTGAAGAAGAAACGGAGAGTTGTGGTCATGGGGGATTCCCTGTTGAGAGGAACAGAGGCCGCTATCTGCAGACCGGATATAACCTCAAGAGAAATGTGCTGTCTTCCAGGTGCAAAAATTAAAGATGTATCTGACAGGATAATAGGACTCTTCAGACCTAAAGATAACTACCCATTCCTGCTAATACATGTGGGGACAAATGACATCACAAGAAGTGACCTGGAAACCATCTGCAGTGACTTTGAAAACTTAGGCAAGAAAGTGAAAGAACTGGTCTTCTCTTCCATCCTCCCAGTGGTTGGCCATGGAACAAGGAGGTGGAATAAAATTCTGCAGGTGAATAACTGGCTACGTCGATGGTGCCGTCAGCAAGGATTTGGATTTCTGGATTACGGAGTGAATTACCTATACGATGGACTACTTGCTAGAGATGGAGTGCACCTTACGAAGACTGGAAAACATGTATTTGGAAGTCGCCTTGCTACACATCAGGAGAGCTTTAAACTAGAACAACATGGGAAGGGAAGCAAAAGGTCAGAAAAATCCATACACCTGACAAATGCTATTGAGAACTGCTATTAGAAGTGGAAAGGAAGAACGAAGATAAAAAAATCTAAATAATAAAAATATTGGAGGAAGAGAAACCAATCACAAACTAAAATGTTTCTATACAAACGCACAAAGCATGAGCAACAAACCATCAGAATTGGAACTACTATCGCAGGAAAAGAAATATGATGTCATTGGAATCACTGAAACTTGGTGGGACGATACACATGATTAGAATACAAGGCTAGAAGGATACAACTTATTTGCAAGAAACAGACTTGACAAATGAGGAGGAGGTGTTGCATTGTATGTTAGAAAAGCGTATATCTGCACAGAGATTAAAGCTTCAGAGACTGGGAGTTCTGTGGAAACTGGGTAAGAATACAAGGAGCGAACAATGGAAAGGACACCATTGTAGGCATTTACTACAGGCCAAATATAAGAACGCTAACCAGCTCACCGGTTTGTAGAAGCACGGATCCTCCGCTTGATCAAACGTGAAGATACATGAGAAAATGAAGGAAAAAGGGATCCAGCTTCAATAAAATCTTCATCTTTATTAATTCATAAAAACATGAATAATGGCATGCTCCTGGACAAGCTCAGGACAAGGCTACGCGTTTCGATCACA
Organism: Oophaga sylvatica; assembly: GCA_033576555.1. NCBI lineage: Eukaryota > Metazoa > Chordata > Amphibia > Anura > Dendrobatidae > Oophaga > Oophaga sylvatica. The sequence goes on from JARQOD010007968.1 coordinate 27,096, forward strand.
GGGATCTTTATCACAGCTGACATATTCAGACAAAGGCACATATTTAAGACAAAGGAAGACCAATCACGATCAGAAAAAATGTCATGTGATTTTTGACAAGTCCTTTAACAATTTTCACATAACGAATAAAGAAAAAAAAAAAAAAACAATATTTGCACAAATAAAATCAATGCAAAGAAATAAAATTAATAATGGAACATCAATTCGTTTCTTTTGTTGAGACCAAATGGATGTCTGGTATGTAGATTAAAGATCCAGAAAGCTTCACGTGTGAGGAGTCGCTGACGTGCATCTCCACCTCGGGCAGACAGGTTAACACTTTCAATACCTGTGACTTGGAAGGAAGAAACATTGCGAGCATGCTGAAAAATAAAATGTTTAGCAGCAGCAGAAATATTGCGATTCGAAGAAACATTCTTTACATCCTGCAAATGTTCAGCGATCCTGATTTTTAGTTTCCTAGTAGTGCAGCCTATATAAGATAAATTGCAAGTAGTGCACATAATTTTATATACCACATAGCATGAATTACAATTGATATATTTGTTAATGGTATAAATCGCAGTGCTGTCATTATTTTCAAAGGTTTTCGTTACACAAACATATTTGCAAAGTGCACATCTATTGTGGCCACATTTATAAAAACCTTTATGTTCTAACCACGATGTTTTATGAGAAGAGAAATTATTACTGAACATGCTTGGAGAAACTTTGTTTCCAATAGATGGCGCTTTCCTTGAAACAACATTAATACCTGATGAAAGAATGTCAGCAAGAGAGGGATCTTCATATAAAATAGGCAGCGATCTCAAAATTATTTTTTTGATGTCCCCAAATTGAGGACTATATTGAGCACAAAAATATGGTTTCACTGCAAGATCATTTTTTTGTTGTCGCCCTCCACTAATGAGATCCTCTCTGTTTTTATTACTTACAATTGTTCGTGCTCTTTTTAATGACCATTTAGGATAATTTCTGTTTTTTAATTTTGTATCCACACAATTAAATTCCGTTTCCAAAGCTGTAGGATCGCTGCAGTTTCTCAAAATTCTGGTATATTCACCCAAAGGAATCGATTTAATAGTATGTTTGGGGTGACTGCTTGCTGCATGCAAGATAGAATTACCAGCACAAGGTTTGCTGAATGTTTTAGTAATAATAACAGAGTCATGTACCCCATATAAATCAAGATCTAAAAAAGAAATTTTGTTATGATGAAATTTATGAGTAAAATGTATGTTGAATGAATTAGAATTGATATAATCAATAAATCCGGATATGGCAGGTACATCACCACTCCAAATAATGAGTAAATCATCAATATATCTACCATACCAAGCAATCGAGTCAATAAATGGATTAGTAGCTGAAAAAATAAAAAAATATTCCCATATGACATAACAAGATTAGCTAGGGATGGCGCGAATTTCGCACCCATCGCCACGCCAGATTTTTGTAAAAAAAATTTATTGTCAAATGAGAAAAAATTGTGGGTTAATAAAAATTGAATAACTTGTAAAATATAATTTATGAGATCCTGGGAATAATTACTGAATTTCGTTAAGACAAACTGCAGCGCTGTCATGGCAACATTGTAAGGTATACAGGTATATAGAGAAGTCACATCACAACATAACCAAGTATTTTCTTTAGACCAGATTTTCTTGGAAAACATTCTCAGCACTTCTTTAGAATCTTTAATATAACCAGGAGTGATTTGTACTAGTGGTTGAAGTAGTGAGTCAACCCATTCACTCAGATGTTCATTTAAAGATCCAATCCCTGAGACAATAGGTCTCATGGGGGGGATTTTCATATCCTTGTGAATTTTTGGGAGACCATGCATGATAGGGATAATAGGATGAGACACTGTGAGATAATCAATTTGTTTTTTGGTTAAAATGCCAAGGCTGAACCCTCATTGATAATTTGGATAATCTCACTTTTAAATTTATCAGTGGGATTTGTATGGAGTTTTTCATATACATCACTGTCAGACAAGAGAGACATAATTTGAGAATGATAATCCTCTTTATTCAGGATAACTACCATGCCACCCTTGTCCGACATTTTAATTATTATATCTGACATACTTTTGATCTCATCTAATGCAGTTTTCTGGGCTTTTGTTAAATTGGAATGATTTCTGCTGCTGCCCATTTTAACCCTATCATGAAGGATTTTTAAATCCCTCTCTATCACCTCCTGGTATTTAGTCATGCAATCAGGCCTGGATTGAATGGGATAAAAAGAGGGATTTTTTGTTTTAAACACAGGTGCATGAATGGTATCAGATTCATTATCATAGAAATGAGTGGACAAACTAAACAAAGTGTTGAGAGATACCTGTTCTCTGAAAGACAAGTCAGTAAATTCATTATTATATGTCAGCGACTCCTGCAAAGGGGTCTCATCAGAATGATTTAAAAAATGCTTTTTGATGGTAAGGTCTCGCATAAACTTATTGACGTCCAAAATAGTAGAAAAAAGATTGAAATTCTGATCGGGCACAAAATTCAGACCTAAGGACAAAACATCTAATTGCGTTTTGGTAAAGTCTCGTGCAGATAAATTCAAGACATTATCATGTTTTATTATTTGCGATAATTCTTCCTGCGGCGTGTAATCATGACATGATCTTTGTCGGTGTTTTCTGCCACCCGCCTTTTACGTTTTTTGAATGACGAAAAAACTTTGTGGTGTGAACACTGTCATTAGAGGAAACACTCAGATTATTGTCAGATGAATCCAACTCAGAGGATGTAAAACAGACATGTGGTTTAGATACCGGTTCATTGAGAGCATGGTTGCGTTTTAAAATAGATTTAGGAATTCTATGACCCCGCTCCCAATGGCCCCAGTCATAGACTTTCTTGGTTGAATAGTCTCTTAGATCACGAGAAAATTTTCTTTTTTTCGGTCCATGATATCCTTTTCTAGGCTAGAGACATTATCTTGCATTTTAGCCACAAGTGAGTCATACTGAGTCAACGATTTAAATTCAGTGAGCGCAGTATCTGCATCATTCATTTGTTTCTGAATATCCTCCAATTTATTACTCTCATATTTGACTATGAGTTGCATTAGTTTGGAAGAACAATTACTGAGTATCTGATTCACTCTTCAATGAAAATGTCAGAAAAAATTGTAGTGGGGATTTTTTTAATACGAAGCCCCCTTGGAATCATATCCTTAGCTAGATAATTTTGGAGGGTAGTATGATCCCACCACAACTTTGTTTCTTGAAGCAAAAGTTTTTCCATTTTGTTGATATTTTCATTCAGATCAGGCATGTCTGGAATTTTGTTAATATCACCAGAAAACACTTGTGCCGCTTGACAGATCTGTCTTGAACAAAAATAGATGCCATAATAAAGCTGGTGCCTGAGCTTAATGACTGAGTCCACTTTCAAAATACTTGAAATATTGAGCATGAAACCGGGGGCACGGTAATCAAAAGTACAAATATAAGAACGCTAACCAGCTCACCGGTTTGTAGAAGCACGGATCCTCCGCTTGATCAAACGTGAAGATACATGAGAAAATGAAGGAAAAAGGGATCCAGCTTCAATAAATCTTCATCTTTATTAATTCATAAAAACATGAATAATGGCATGCTCCTGGACAAGCTCAGGACAAGGCTACGCGTTCTATCACAGGGATCTTTATCACAGCTGACATATTCAGACAAAGGCACATATTTAAGACAAAGGAAGACCAATCACGATCAGAAAAAATGTCATGTGATTTTTGACAAGTCCTTTAACAATTTTCACATAACGAATAAAGAAAAAAAAAAAAAAAAAAAAAACAATATTTGCACAAATAAAATCAATGCAAAGAAATAAAATTAATAATGGAACATCAATTTGTTTCTTTTGTTGAGACCAAATGGATGTCTGGTATGTAGATTAAAGATCCAGAAAGCTTCACGTGTGAGGAGTCGCTGACGTGCATCTCCACCTCGGGCAGACAGGTTAACACTTTCAATACCTGTGACTTGGAAGGAAGAAACATTGCGAGCATGCTGAAAAATAAAATGTTTAGCAGCAGCAGAAATATTGCGATTCGAAGAAACATTCTTTACATCCTGCAAATGTTCAGCGATCCTGATTTTTAGTTTCCTAGTAGTGCACCCTATATAAGATAAATTGCAAGTAGTGCACATAATTTATATACCACATAGCATGAATTACAATTGATATATTTGTTAATGGTATAAATCGCAGTGCTGTCATTATTTTCAAAGGTTTTCGTTACACAAACAATTTGCAAGTGCACATCTATTGTGGCCACATTTATAAAAACCTTTATGTTTAAACCACGATGTTTTATGAGAAGAGAAATTATTACTGAACATGCTTGGAGAAACTTTGTTACCAATAGATGGCGCTTTCCTTGAAACAACATTAATACCTGATGAAAGAATGTCAGCAAGAGAGGGATCTTCATATAAAATAGGCAGCGATCTCAAAATGATTTTTTTGATGTCCCCAAATTGAGGACTATATTGAGCACAAAAATATGGTTTCACTGCAAGATCATTTTTTGTTGTCGCCCTCCACTAATGAGATCCTCTCTGTTTTTATTACTTACAATTGTTCGTGCTCTTTTTAATGACCATTTAGGATAATTTCTGTTTTTTAATTTTGTATCCACACAATTAAATTCCGTTTCCAAAGCTGTAGGATCGCTGCAGTTTCTCAAAATTCTGGTATATTCACCCAAAGGGATCGATTTAATAGTATGTTTTGGGGTGACTGCTTGCTGCATGCAAGATAGAATTACCAGCACAAGGTTTGCTGAACGTTTTAGTAATAATAACAGAGTCATGTACCCCATATAAATCAAGATCTAAAAAAGAAATTTTGTTATGATGAAATTTATGAGTAAAATGTATGTTGAATGAATTAGAATTGATATAATCAATAAATCCGGATATGGCAGGTACATCACCACTTCAAATAATGAGTAAATCATCAATATATCTACCATACCAAGCAATCGAGTCAATAAATGGATTAGTAGCTGAAAAAATAAAAAAAATATTCCCAATATGACATAACAAGATTAGCTAGGGATGGCGCGAATTTCGCACCCATCGCCACGCCAGATTTTTGTAAAAAAAATTTATTGTCAAATGAGAAAAAATTGTGGGTTAATAAAAATTGAATAACTTGTAAAATATAATTAATGAGATCCTGGGAATAATTACTGAATTTCGTTAAGACAAACTGCAGCGCTGTCATGGCAACATTGTAAGGTATACAGGTATATAGAGAAGTCACATCACAACATAACCAAGTATTTTCTTTAGACCAGATTTTCTTGGAAAACATTCTCAGCACTTCTTTAGAATCTTTAATATAACCAGGAGTGATTTGTACTAGTGGTTGAAGTAGTGAGTAGAGTTGAGCGATACTTTCCGATATCCAAAAGTATCGGAATCGGAATGGTATCGCCGATAACATTAAAATATCGGCGATACCCGATACCGATACGGAAGTCCATGTAAGTCTATGGGAACAAAATATCGAAATTAAAAAAACCCCATTCTTGCCTTGTTGGTTAATTGTACATGAAGGAAAACAAGAAAGAGTAATGTAGAATGTATTGGGGAAGGTTGAGGAGATATTAAAGGCATAGATGTTTAACCCAATCAAATGGAATAGCATAAATATTTTTTTTTTTAAAGATGTTCGGATTGACGAAGAAATTGACAATGTTGTTAACGTTTTTTCTATTTTGGCAAATATGTATATTACACAACTTCCATGCTCTTCATCTTCACCTTTTTAACTTTTCACACACTTTCTCCTTCATAATCTTCTGCAGCATCATCTTTTTCATCAAATTATTCTTCATCTTCACCTTCTTTATCTTCTTCTTAAACTTCTTGCTATTCATCTTTGTTAACATTACTCATATTCTTCTTATTAAACTATTATTCTTATTCATATTCTGCTTCATCTTCTTCATCATATTCTTATTTGTGACTGAGAATCCTGTACTTGTAATCTGTCAAAGTATGATTTTTTCATCCTTCCGTTCTTGCTGTCACAAAAGATTTAAATTACAACAGTATTTGTCCGTGTTCAGTTTAGCCTGCAGCAGCAGGCATTTTCCAGGGGCACCACGAGGAGGAACGGACTCACCCCCATACACTGCTTAGTCTTCTTCTGCTTAGAATTTAGAGCATATATTTTGCTCTTCATTTTGGTCTTATACTTCATGTTCTTCTGCTTTTTAGATCTTCTGCTTATTGTTCTTGTGTCTCTTGTTCCGTATCTTGTATTTGTAGCACAATCTTGTACCAGCTGATGTTACTGGGACACGGTTACTAAGCAGGAGGTACCTGTGCTCCAAAGCACTACCAAGACCAGCAGACGTTGCTGAACTCGGATACCGAGATGGAGGCACCTAGGCCAAAGGCACTGTGGAGAACCAGCTGACGGTACTGGAACCCGGAGGGGCAGCAGAAGGAAAAGAGCCAATGGCACAACCGAGGACCAGCTGACGTTACTGGGACACGGTTACTAAGCAGGAGGTACCTGTGCTCCAAAGCACTACCAAGGACCAGCAGACGTTGCTGGAACTCGGATACCGACATGGAGGCACCTAGGCCAAAGGCACTGCGGAGAACCAGCTGACGGTACTGGAACCCGGAGGGGCAGCAGAAGGAAAAGAGCCAATGGCACAACCGAGGACCAGCTGACGTTACTGAACCCCAGTAACACAGAAGCAAGTGTTGACTGTGCTAACAGCACTTCCGAGCAACAACTGGCGGTGTTGGAGCCCAGGGTCAAGGAGGATGTTTAAATACTAGATCAAGTAATTTCCTTGTTACCTGTCAATTTTAAATGTCTATACTTCAAACAAGAGAAAGATAACCTTTACTACCATAAGATGATGATTTCATTTAAACTAATATCTAGATAAATAAAGAATTGACAAACATAAACACATACATTAACATGTTGAACAGCAATGCAAACCACAAAATAAAATTAGTTAAGGAATCTGCTATACGGTTGTACATAAAAGCATACAAGTACATATCTGAATCCATTAATGATGGATAAGTAACAGTATGTACACCATTTTTATTGTATAGACAATGAATGTCTGACTTCAAAACATCATCAGCATTACAAGTTATCTGTGATATTACTAAAATGTTCCATTTGCTGAATAATGTCACTAAATATTTTATACAAAATTATACAATTTCCATCATGTAATACTCATAATATGTGGCAATAATCATTTTTATTAACAAACATAACCTCTTAAAAAGTGCATAGTGCATAGTGAAAATTGCTATTTATGGCTGACTGTCGACTTGGAAGCATGACAACAGATAGATAAGGTATATATAGATGAGACTGCATAGCCACAGATGGTGAATGGCGATGTAATACTGTACCTCAATAAAGTGTGCGTCACTACTACATAATTTTTTTTTATATAGCTTTTAAACAGGGTACATGGATGTTGCTTGTGCCTTTGTTTTGACGCACAGACTGCCTTCCTGCTGAGACGCATTGGGTAGTGAACAGTTGTGTGCAGTGTTCACTGCAGTCTCTGCGAATAACCACACTTAGACCTATAACTTTTTCAACTTTCTTTATCAATCTACCAAGATGAAGAAGGCAGGAGTAAGGCACGTGGTCGTGGAGTTTCTTCAGGGAGAGGACGTGGGGATTCTGTGGCTGCTGCGTGCCCCCATGACACAGCATCCACCAGTTTTCCCCCCGTGAGCGTTCCTTTTATGCGCACTTTTGTAGGAGCTCGGAGTACCCCCCTGCTGCGGGAAGAACAAATTGAAGCCGTTGTTGTTTGGATGTCAGCCAATGCATCGACTTCAATTGCTTCCACCTCCTCTCAGGACCACAGCACTGTTGGGCAACCATCTGTCCTTCACCGCCTGGCAAATTGCCCAGGCAGTCAGAGAGTTCTGTACAGGAGCCAGCTGAGTGTCTGCTTCTGTTCTCAGAATCTATTGGCTTGCAAACAGGGCCCAGCCAAGCAGCATTCTGTAATGTGAAGAGGGAGTATGCAGTGATGCGCAACAGCTGTGTCTCTCTGAACTGAAGAGGCGGGTGAGACAGTGCCGATGGTCAGCACACCGCAGAACGCATCTGATGATGATGAGACCCAGGTGCCAGTTTTCTGTTGAGCAGGTGCTGGCCAGACCACCCAACAGCAGGTGTTTCAAGAGGGTAGTGGAGATGATGAGGTCCAAGACCCAACATGGCATGAGGAACAGGAAGGTGGTGGGAGCAGCTCAGAGGAATAATAATAATATTTATTTATATAGCGCCATCATATTCCGCAGCGCTTTACAGTTTAGCAGTTTCAGAACACAAGTCATAAGTAACAACGTTAACAATACAATAATTTAAGCTAAATAAGTCCCCCTGCTCGTGACAGCTTACAATGTACAATGAGATGGGGAGATACAAAGTATAGGTGTTTATATACAATGGTGCATTTACAATGATGTTCCAGCCATCTTAAGGGACTGAGGGATGGAGATAGTGAATGGGCTAGAGACACACACACACTTACACAGAATACATAAATGACTTTGATTAGTGAATGTGATAGGCCGCTCTGAACAAATGTGTTTTGAGGAGCGCCTAAACCATGCAAATTGTGGATAGTCCTAATTTCTTGGGTACAGCATTCCAGAGGATTGGTGTAGAGCAGGAGAAGTCTTGGAGTCGGGAGTGGGAGGTACGTATTAGTGCAGAGGTTAGTCGAAAGTCGTTTGCAGAGCGCAGCAGTGGTTAGGCCGATAGATAGAAATGAGGGAGGAGATGTAGGAGGGGTGCTGCACTGTGGATAGCTTTGTGGCTGAGAACCAGTACTTTGTTGAAAGCTGGGAGAGGCTAGAGAAATGGTTAGTGATAGAAGGAAGATAGAGGAAGACATTGCCCCAACGGTACAAACAGGAGGGAGAGTTAGGCTGCGACTGGTTGCCTGTAGCCCCCATTTGGACTGTTGGACATTGTCTTCCAAAAGAAAAAAGGGCGCTCCCGGACTTGCACTGCGGGGTCCTTTTTTTCACCCCCAGAAAGAATTTGCTATGTGAAATGCAAGCTGTTAACAAAAATTAAAAATAGCTAAAAGTGTCAGCCCCTAAATACCAAAAAATAGGGGAAACAGTGGGGGACAAAGCACGAAGTTTGATTAAAAAGACCACTGGAGTTGTAGGCCAACCCAGCACACCTACATTTTCAGGTTTGTTGAACCCTTTTAAATCGAGCCACACACAGCGGTTTTTTTGCTTCCTACAGGATCGCCAGGGGAAAAACCCCTCGGCCACGTTTCCCCAAGACAAACTGTTATTCCAACAACGCAGCAAGTTCCCGCATCCCCACCCCCCCCGGGCCAAACAAAACACCATCGGTAGACAGGCAGGGATAAAAAGAGGCCATCTCCGCAAACCATGCACGACCGGGCTCTGAATGGGTTGCAAAACTCCGTCCCTTGAAATGCTGTGATTCAGGCTGGTGGGACAGACATTTCCGTAATGAATATCATTGCACCCACAATACAATGTGCAAGCCATTTCATTTCGCAGGCAAGCCGTCCCCGGGGCTCAAAAAACTTTTGAGGAAAAAATTTTAAAAAGGGCTACTAAAAGCCCTCGAGCAAGGTCCCCTGACCCCGATGCGTGGACCAGTACCCATTGTTTTATCTGACAAACCCGTAAGGGAAAAAAGGGAAATTCGTCCCTACAAACAAATAACTGAATCCCTACATGAAGGGGAACCATCCTGCGACCAGACCCGCTAAAGTCCCATCTAGGTGAACGAAAACCATAGGGCAGGGAGTAATCCCACAAGATCTAGGGGGCTGGGAGAAAAAGGGGACACCTCCTAACATAAATTTTAGCAGGATAAATAAAAAGAAAAAAAAATAGTTTTTTTGATCCCAAAAATCAAGCAAAACTGACAGATTTAAAGGGCCCCAAGCAAAACCCGGCAGCTTAACATAGATAATACAATGAGTCAAGCAAAGCAGAAGGGGGGGCCAGACTAAAAGGGAAAAAAGGTCATGTGACCAGCAAACGAAACAAAACCTAACAAGAGGTTCTAACACCCCTGGCCAGGGGGCAATACCTTCCCTTTACGCCCATTGGGGGAAGTTGTGCAGGGGGGTACTGACTTGCGGTGGCGGCTGTACTGTTCTGCCAACCCAAGGATTCAGGAATCAATCTGTACACATTGATTCCTCCTCCTACTCCCTTCCTCAGAATCATCGCTGCAGGAGGAAAGGTTTAAGG